>SNQJ01S0010039.1:251393-279138 GCA_010110895.2 Picea sitchensis | reverse complement strand
TCACTTGAAGGTCACTCATGGCAAGATAATGATATAAATGTGTTGTGTTGCACCAAGCTATGGGTCAAGGTGGATATGGCTATCTGGGTTTGTTCGATAATTTATGTTAACACTCCAAGAGTCTTTCCCTGACTGTAAATGGAATGAGCTTGGTAAATTAAATGTTTAATAATGTATGGGAAATGGGATCAATTCAGATGACTAAATCAGACCTAACTCACTCAACACATGCATAAACTCAACCAAATAAACAAGGCTTTTAACTATCATTGTTTGAAAAGATGAAGAATTCTCACTATGCTGGAAGATTCATACATAAAACACTTACATATGAATGGCTAATCATAATAAGGAAAAGATACTTCCAATTCAAATTATCAATACAAAGATAGGATGACAGTTATCTGGTATTAGGTAAATAGAATAAACATGAATAAAACATCCAAGTAAAAGTATAGAACAGAAAGGAAAATGTAGATATGAACATGTAATTGCAAAAGAGATTGTATTAATTTGACAAGAACATGAGAATCTTGAGTACAAAGTGTCTAAGAGTCCCTAAAGTTGAACCACAGTCCTCAAACTGTCTTCCCCCTTTGGTGTGTCAAAGGTCTTAGGCTTTATAGCCTTTTCATCACAATTTCAAGATCCTATAAAAATGGATCTGAAAATAACTAAAACTGAATATAATAAAAAATTATATGAAAATTAAGATCACTATAGGTCGAATTGACCCTCTTAGCATTATTTCGCAGTCTGCAGGTGAAGATCATGGAACTCAAGATCTCTGTTTGACAATTGGGCGATTTCTGTCAAGAAAAGAAATGCCATTTGGCTTCATTACCTTATCATATGCCTTCAAAACTTGATGAGGAAGATAATATGACTTCTGATAATTATTATCTTTATTTTAAAACCATTCCCATGTGTTTCCCCAATCAAAAAATGCGATCTAGGCAAAAATAGTAGCTTTCTGCCATGTTCTATGCAAAAATTTCTGGAAATATGTCCTTAAAGATTGACCTATATCTCTGAAATCAAAATAGATGTGTACAAACTGGAAGAGGATTTTTTATATTGGTTTGTTTTGAGAAAAAACCTCTCTCAGTTCTTGGAGATTCATTTTCATTTTCCCGGGATCTGCATTTAAAAAACATGTGTCAAACAGGGAAATTCTGAGATCCGAAAATTAGGGCTCAAAGATGAATTCAATTCTCCCAATATATGACACCTGTAGGAAAAGAGATAGATATTATTTTTCTTTGACATGTTATCAACAAAAATTTCCTCCCATTTCTCAAAATGATCTTCCAGTCACTCAAAATAATCACTTGAAAATGATGACTCAACCTAGTAAAAATGCAAAATTTATGTGCTTTCGATGGCTAGGAGAGCCCCAAATTTCACGTTTAAGCTACCAAAAGCTAGGATTTCAGCGGATTAGAAGCCCTTTTGGAAAGGTGCTTAGCCACCGAAACCTGATTTTTGACTTTTTTGAAGAAAAAACGAAATCCTATGTTTTTCAAACTTTATTACAGACATAAGGCTCTCAAAAATGAACCTTAAAAAATTTAGAAAAGTATTTTTCAATGACCTCCTATCACCTAAAATTAACAAATTTGATTGGTTTATTTTAGGAGATAACATTTGGCTCCTATTTGGGAAGAAACTTCCCTGTGAGGTTTCAAGAACCTAGCAGAGCTTGTGCCTTTAGTATTGGGCATGGAGTTATCTGGCCTTTACGGTTGGGGACCTCCCTGTGAGGTTTCCGAGAACCTAGCAAACCTTGTGCCTTTAGAATTGGGCATGGAGTCATCTGGCTTTTACAACTGATCTTTTGTGAACCTGTAGTCTACCTATAGCTTGCTCTGCTTATTCATGAAATCAATCAACTGAAAATGACTACTTTCTCGTAAAATGAGCTTATTCCCCTACTCCTACTCTAGCCGGATCTACATTCGGGTTAGGTAAATGTTGATTTCCATAACAACCATCCAAGCAATTTTAATACTGAATAAATATCATCTTTATCACTAATTATTAAATGATGTCTGGAAAGTAACAACCGTAATAAGAACTCTTTTCAGAAATCATACTCACCTGAAAACATGGGCGAGCTGAAGAAATATGAAACTTTCAAGCTCTCTGAAAAGTATAACTCCATGAATATTGCCATCGGGTCTTTGAAGGAAAGATCAGAAAAATGTTGATCCACAGATAACTCTTTCTCAGCCTTGACTGTTTCTATGCTAGAAGACTGCTCATCCTTTTGTTCCCTTGAAATGAGATCTTGTTTATCAATCATAATAATTTTCTCTTTGGAAAGTTCTTAGAAGATGATGATACATCAATGTTCAAGTCATGTGAATAACAATCAACGGAAAATATATAATTGTTTATGAAATCATCAGTTATCATAGGCTCCACTTGGATTTCAAACTGATTAAAGACTTCAGGCACATATCTGTCTTTAAGGCATTCTGCAAATATTGAAAAATCCGATTCACAATCTGAAATAAATTTACCTGCTTGTTGTTGTTCCAAAATTGTCTCATAGTCATAACCTTCCTGCTTAAAATTTGAACTATGCTTCCATTCTTGTTGTTGTCTTAGATCTGCTTCATACTCACTGTCTTTTTGCCGCAACTCTGGAGTATACTCACAGTCCTCTTGATGCTCATCCTATGCATGCAGATCTTCAAAATATGCTTTCTCTCGAATCTTATTGCTAGCACATATGTTCTCCTCCACCTCTTGAGCATCTTCAAACAAGTTCCTTAACGATGAAGACTTCCTTTCTAGCAGGAGAAAGACAAGTTCATTATCCTAAGCCATAAGATAGTATACCATGGCCGCAATCTATTGACGGACGAAATTGACCGTCTGTCAACTGGAAGAGTGAGTCTGGTCCGGGGTTGTC
Organism: Picea sitchensis; assembly: GCA_010110895.2. NCBI lineage: Eukaryota > Viridiplantae > Streptophyta > Pinopsida > Pinales > Pinaceae > Picea > Picea sitchensis. The sequence continues at coordinate 276,218 of SNQJ01S0010039.1, read as the reverse complement.
TAAATAACCCAAGTCGTTTGGTGTAACTCGTTCTGACGGGTTTAATGGCTCTGTTAGCCAATCTAAGAATCCTAAAAGAAAAAAATAAAAGAGAGAAATAACTAACTAATGTTGGGTGTGTGTTATATTCTTTGCATGTGTGTGTGTGTGGGTGCGTCAGATACGACAACTGCGTCCGATGATCCCTTCACCTAGGGCTCTGCCGTGTGCATTGGGCGCTTTTTGACTTTTCTAGAAGTCCCAGGGGAGGCAGGTATACCCCCTGTTCCCGGCGGTGGCACCAGGCAGTAGCCCACAGCCGATAGGGTTGAGACATATAATTGGGTGATTTTGCTATTTTGCTTGAGATTTTACTAAACCCTTTCAATGATTTATAGAAATTAATCCGGATTAGGGATTTGGGTTCTAATATTATGGCGAATGTTGAAATTCGATATAATGAAAATAAGAAAGAGTTTCCCGGTTGAGGGTTTCCGAAAATCTCTGTGCTACTCTGTGTATGAGCCATTGATTAATTTTTTTGTATTGCTTAAGAATCTATATGCGTTTCTTTGCCAGCGAGTTTAAAACTTACAACTAATTACTAAACACTATATATACTTAAAGTACATATGTTCTAATGTAACTGTAGTAGTTGTATTTAAGGAGAAGATATACAAGTCTCATTTATTTACATGATTTACAAGCTGCAAGATTTTAGTAAAACTTACTAAAATCGATGTGAAAATGATTGTTTCTAGAAGTAGATAAAGAAAGCACATAAAAAATATTTATTGTTTTCTTTTATAAATTTAAAAGTCTTGCAAAAAAAAGGTTAATGAAACATGAACATGTGGATGATCAAAGTTAGACCATACATTCTAGTTCAATGGATATGTAACATGAGAAAAATACAAAGAAGCTATCATGTAAATGAATTAGTTAGTGAGGTGTATCAAAGCATCTACATGAGTGGTGAACATCAAACTGCCATGTCTAAGAGATAAATCTGCAATGAACATTATGACTGTTCTAAATAAATTCAGAACATGTGGCTGCCAGCTTGAGTTTAATGACAGAAAAACTAAATATAAAACCTGTGATCTCATAATTGTACATGAGTTACAACAAGATAAATCTGAAACAATCTGTGCATTTTATCATTCAATTTAAATTCAAGATAAATCTCATTATTTAAATCGAAGATTTAATAACAACATTGTATTTTGATGGAAGCAAATGATAGATGGTATTTATAATATAAACCTCCCTACATCACAAATCATTTTAATCCTAAAAGATATCAGACACGCACATGGCAGAAAGGTAAAAAACATAAATAAAAACATTATAAAACAAAGGCTAAATCAAAATACATATATGTATTAGTTTTATTAAGTTTTGGAATCACTTGTCCATTCTGTAGTCTTGAAAGAATTTTTGGATAATAGACTTTAAAAGATTGGAAAAATTAATGCATAAATGATAATAATTAACCATGTATTGATAAAAAAGACTAAAATTATTTAAATCATTGCATAATCAATTATCAAAGAATATGAATATATTATAGAGAAAATAAAACCATTTTACTCCTAGGACAAAAGCCATTAAACAATCGGGAATTTCATATTCTTCTTTGAAAATACTCATACATTCTCCCAAAGATTCCAGCCATTCATTACTCCATTATAAAAGAAATAAAAGTTTACAAAGCAATAATATACAAAGAAAGGATTTAAATCCTCCTCTCAGTTCTTGATCCATTGGCTCACAGTCGTTCTCATATATTTATAAAATGAATGAACAGTGTGGTCGTCACTATTAATTTTCGCCACCTGAAATTTTGCCTCCTAAAGAGAAATTTAAAATATCTCTCAAATCGTGCATTAGTTTGGGAAAATATCTAACAGGAAGGTAAATGGGTCCATTTAAGTTCTAGGTTTTCAACTGTTTCTTCAAATTCCTCATGGTTCCAGGGCTGCAATCAGGATTCTGCAAAATCATCTGTCTTATTTTGATGCCTTTCCAAATTTTATCCGTTGTTGCTCATAAAATTATTTGTAGCAATCCAAAATTATTTTTGGATCAATCATCTTGAATGTATTTGGATAATAAAATCAAGTCGTGATCAGATCCGTATCAAATGTTTGATAATAGAAATGCTGTGAAACAAAAAGAAATCCTAAATTAATAACCTAAAAATTTGAATAAAACCAAAATCTAGAAAAATAAAAATGAATTTAAACTAACTATAAGATATAAACAAACATTATTTATAAAAAAAATCAAATATTTTTTTTTTTTTTTTTTTTTTTTATAAAGAAAAAACATTAATTTTAGTTTTTACAAAATCAAAAAATGATAGATAATTTCTTTTATTATTATTATTTTGAAATAGGATGCAAAAATGAAAAAAGAATTTAATTATTAATATCGCAAATGATTTCATGAAAATGAGAAACCAACCAAGATATTATTTGATAAAATATTGAACACATTATTTAAAATTGATCAAACTTGCTAATGAGCAAAGAATGAACACATAATCATAATTTAAGCGAAAATAAACATTTGATAAAAGTTAACATTTTTTTTAAAATTGAAGTTTTATGTTCGTTTCTAACTATTGACATATACTCTTGTATTGATTGTCTCATACTAAATTGAATGTCTAAAGTTTGAGGAACAAAGCAAGAAAAGGAATGGAACTATTTGAAAAGGTTGATTCATGGCTCATTATAATTATCGAAAAGTTCTAATGAGGACATACAAATTTTGTAAAAATATAGGTGGGGTTGTTGGGGCCCAACACAATCTCAGTAGGTCGAATCTTCAATGGCATGTCATAATATGTCTTATAGACGAATCTCCAATGGCATGTCATAATATGTCCTATAGAACCTTCTATTGAAAACAATCAAAGATTCTTCCTTCTCTCTCTTCAAAGTACAAAAATCATCAAGGTATTGATCAAGACATTTATTTTCACCCCAATGTTTTGAAAAAACATAATAAAAATCAGTCCATGAACCGATTGAACCAGTTTCCAAAAGTCTAAACCATAAAGCAGCCTCTCCGGTTAGAGATTTAGAAAATAATCTCATAACAATATCTTCATGAACAATTTCCAGATTATCAACAAAATTTACAAAAGACTCCAAATGTTTTTCCGCTGAAATATGATTCTCTTCGGTAAAATGAGGAAGGTACTAAAAAAAATATGGAGGATAAGGATGAAGATGAGCTGGTAGCTTGAGAGGTTTAAACACCCTTTGTCTAATCTTAGACTGAAATTCTGTGGGCTAAAAACGAGGTTTAACGAGCTAATGACAAGGTTCAGGAGAAATAGGTGAAGGTAATGAAATCTGAGATGATTTGGATTCAAATTCATCATTCTCATGGTTACAAGGCTGATTAGCTTCAAGAGAGATTTGTATGCAAAGCTCATCTTTATGGACAGGCTGAGGGAAAGAAATAGGATCGACATCAACAACATAAGGAGGCTGCAAGCTTTCCTCTTCTAAAGATGGATTTATAAAAGATGGTTGATAATCTTCGAAGTATACAAAACAGAGGATAATTCTTTTAACATGTGAAGGGAAAAGTATAAAGGAGCTGATAAAGAATAACAACAGTTCGTAAAGTAAACTGATGAACTGGTACCTGGATTTTGAATTCAGCCTCTTCATCTTCTATCAGTCGGATCCTCCCCAGTGGAGTCTTGAACGTGGAGTCACCAGGCAAATGATTACAGTCGATTCTAATGTCTGTCTCTTATTTTCCATCAAGAGATGGATCTATGTCGTTCTCCCAGGGAAACTCTACTTTCACTTTCATATCCCAGACAACGACGCCATTTTGTTAACACTCTAGGAGTCTTTCCCTGACTGTAAAGGGAATGAGCTTGGTAACTTAAATGTTTAATAATGTATGGGAAATGGGATCAATTCATATGACTAAATCATACCTCACTCACTCAAGACATGCATAAACTCAACCAAATAAACAAGGCTTTTAACTATCATTGTTCAAAGGGTTTGTAATATAGGTCAAAAGATGAAGAATGCTCACTATGCTGGCAGATTCATACATAAAACACTTGCATATGAATGGTTAATCCTAACAAGGAAAAGATACTTGAAATTCCAATTATCAATACAGAGATAGGATGATAGCTATTTGGTAGTAGGTAAATAGAATAAACATGAATAAAACATCCAAGTACAAGTATAGAACATAAAGGAAAATGTAGATCTAAACATGTAATTGCAAAAGAGCTTGTATTAATTTGACAAGAACATGAGAAGCTTGAGTACAAAGTGTCTAAGAGTCCCTAAAGTTGAACCACAGTCCTCAGACTGTCTTCCCCCTTTGGTGTATCAAAGGTCTCAGGCTTTATAGCCTTTTCATCACAATTTCAGGATCCTATAAAAATGGATCTGAAAATAACTAAATCTGAATATAACCAAAAATTATATGACAATTAAGATCATTGTAGGTCTAATTGACTCTCTTATCATTATTTGGCAGTCTGTAGGTGAAGATCATGGAACTCAAGATCTTTGTTTGACAACTAGGTGATTTCTGTCAAGAAAAGAAATGGCATTTGGCTTCATTACCTTATCATATGCCTTCAAAACTTGATGAGGAAGATAATATGACTTCTGATAATTATTATCTTTATTTTAAAACCATTCCCACATGTTTCCCCAATCAAAAAACGCGATCTGGGCAAAAATAGTAGCTTTCTGCCCTGTTTTGTGCATAAATTTATGGAAATATGCCGCTTAAAGATTGACCTATATCTCTGAAATCAAAATATATGTGTACAAACTTGAAGAGAATTTTATAGATTGGTTTTTTGTGAGAAAAAACCTCTCTCAATTATTGGATATTTGTTTTCATTTGCCCAGGATCTGCATTTAAAAAACATGTGTCAAACAGGGAAATTCTGAGATCCGAAAATTAAGGATCAAAGATGAATTTGATTCTCCCAATATATGACACCTGTAGGAAACATGAGAGAGGTTATTTTTCTTTGACATGTTAGCAACAAAAACCTCCTCTCGTTTCTCAAAATGATCTTCCAGATGCTCAAAATCATCACTTGAAAATGATGACTCAACCCATTAAAAACGCAGAGTTTATGTGCTTTCGGTGACTAGGAGAGCCCCGAATTTCGTGTTTAAGCTACCGAAAGCTAGGATTTCGGTGGCTTAGAAGCCCTTTTGGAAAGGCTCTTAGCCACCAAAACCTGAATTTTGACTTTTTTGAAGAAAAAATGAAATCCAATGTTTTTCAAACTTTATTACAGACTTAAGGCTCTCAAAAATGAACCTTAAAAAATTTATAAAAGTATTTTTCAATGACCTCCTATCACTTAAAATTAACAAATTTGATTGGTTTATTTTAGGAGATAACACTTTCTACAATGGAAGGATGATATCCAATGGGGTTACGTCTCTTCCTATGAGGATGAGGACCTTGAAATGGGCCATGCCTATCATTTTTTCTATCATGCATAGACCCACGAGCCATGCCCCAGAATTTAGTAACAACAAAATAGTTGACATGGAGATTTAAAATAAACTCTACCCATAATTTTCTAAACAAATACAAAGGAACCTCCCTATTATTGTAGGGAGTTTTGTCAAATACCATAAACCACCTAACCATCCATTTTTCTAAAAATGGTTTGTAGGTGCATCAGTCCATACAAATGCACCTATTTGTGAATGATGATTTTAATATGGTTCTTGAGTTGATAACCAATGTCATCAGGTCTTGTTTTGAATTTTTTTGGTCTCTAACTTGGTTTTTATCTAGACCCATCCTATAATATTCATACATTATGTCCCTGCAATCATAAATGTGTGTTAATTGGTCGTAGGCATTTGCAATATAATATACAATACTAGTGACAATCGTGAGGGCTCTTTGGTATTTCGTAAGTATTGTACAATGGTTCTAAGAGCCCTCAACCCCACATCAATTTCCATGTTTATGCTTGTCGATTGTGGGTTGGGGTTTGGTGTGTCTTCATGTGGTGATGTTGAGTTTGGATTTTCTCGAGGCTCCATATTAATTAAGTGTGTTGCAATTTAATAAAATAAAATAATTTTTTTATTTATTTTTAATCATTTAAATAAATTAGGAAATAAAAAGGCAATGAAATTCAATAAAAATATTTACCTAGAACCAATTGATGACCATGTCGGTAGAGTTTGGCAGTTATTTATCAAGATTTCTTCAATTTCCACCCTCAAAATGTGCAGTGCAATCTATTGGTGAAATAGATTAGTTGCGACCTTTAAAAAATCACCTGCAGGAACACGCACATCTTCTTAGGAAGACATGTGTGTTCTTATGAACATGCATGTGTTCCTGAGAAATCCTACCTGACACTGATGTGGCAACCTCAACCTCAATGACGTATCAAAGAATGTCAAAGCTAGAAACTAGCGAACACGTATGCATTTTTAAGAATGTGAGCGCATTCCTACATGAGCACGTTCGTAGGCACCCCACAACCACTTTTTTGACCATCATATTTATGCAAGCGCCCCTTAGTCTTATCAGTATTTAGTGTGCAAGTGATAAAATGAAAAGAAATGAAAATTCTTTGATGATTTTCAATATCATAATGGCTCGTTGTCATAAGAAAAGTGATCATTGTATCACCCTCTCTTAGAGTCAACCAAGAAACAAAGGAGATCAATTTGAATATCTCTACATTCTTCAACAATAACAATCCATTGTTGAATCTCTACAATAGCAATCTATGGTTGAATGATAACAATATGTTATGATTCCCCATCCATGGTTGAATGAGAGTTTCTTCCACTATGAAACAATAATTTCTTCCAACTTATCTTTTAACTATTTTCCTATAACTTTCTAAAAATATGAGAATCTTCTTTTCTAAATTATTTCATACAACTTGATCAAAAGATTACTAGTCATAATGATCATGTAATTTGAATTTTTTTCAAAATTATTTCATAAAACTTGATTAAAAGATGATTAGTCATAATGATTATGTAATTTGAGTTTTTTTTGGTCTCCACTGCTAAAAATAGAAATAAGGTAGCTTACACTTCAAGTTTTAGGAAAACCTTGTCTAACTCTTACATTGAAAAATTTACAAATATAAAAGATGAGATGGTATTGTTATAAATAGTTGCTGGTGAACGCCGAAATGTTGATAAGATGAAACGAATCCTTAAAAGAATATATTAAATTTTATTATTGATTAACAAATAAATGGTTGAGCTTCATTTATCTGGTGTTAATATTTTAATTTTTGTTAATCACTTAAGTGGCAATCAGTTAGCTATCAAAGTAATTTTTAAATATGATTAGGTAAATGTAAAAAAGTTAATAAACGGATATCTTTATAATAGCTAGGAAGTTAATGATTGAAATCACAACCATTTATTTTGTGTGACTACTAAGAATATTCCAGCCATATTTAATCATGTTCATAGAAAACTTATTAAGCACTAAACCCCTATTAAATCTACCCATTGTCAATAGGTGTATAATAGCTAGGAAGTTAATGATTGAAATCACAACAATTTATTTTGTGTGACTACTAAGAATATTCCAGCCATATTTAATCCTGTCCATAAAAAACTTATTAATTACTAATGCCCTATTAAATCTGTCCATTATCAATAGGTGTACGCCTTTAGGCATAACAACACAGATATAACAATTAACTAATTATTAATGAAAATCATAAATCACATGATTATAACAATAGAGATATAACAATTAACTAATCATTAATTGGAAATCATAAATCTATTTGATGTCAGCTGTAGCTGAGTTGCAAGCCTGTGAGGTCGCTGATGGTATATTGAGGCCTCTTTATCCCACAACAATTAAAAATGAGAAGCCTCCTCAACACTTCCATGCTCGCTCCTGACATGATTACAACACAGATATAGCAGATAGCTACTTATTAATGTAAATCCAGAGTCGATATTGATGTTAGATGCAGTTCCAAGCCACTGAAATCGCTGAGGGAAATGGTGGTGTCGGGCTCTCTACAAACTTGGAATCTAGCAACGACCCCGTCTCCCTTTCCTGCATCTGAGTACGCCAGCGTTCCGAGTGATGACTTCTACACGGGTCCCAGGCATAGGTTTCAGACTCCGCGCTCTTAAAGCTTCAGGAATAGATCCCGATTGTACGAAGACTGCACCGTTCAGAAACAGATCATCGTTTGATATCCAGTTCCATTGCATTCCTCCTTTACTTAACCGCTTCGTTACCTGAAACATCAATATTCGAATTCCAATAAAATCATGATATAGATTTTATGGTCATCAAATCTATCAAAAAAAAACTAAGAATGATCATTCGGGAAATTAATATTAATATTACCACTTTATGTGTCGATGCCAAGAATCTATTTCCTTCACTCAGTATAGTGGGGTTTCCACTTCCGCCTATGGCGTAGATTTGCCAATTGGTATAGTCATTGTTAACGACATGGAATTCTCCACGTCGACATCTACAGGCATTCATTCAGTCAGATCATAAATAACGACACTAATCTAATCTGCTTCTCATTCAAATAATTAATGAAAATATTTCACATTTGTTCATCAAGTGTCCATTTGCCCAGCAGATTTGGAGTGACATTGTTCAGTGGTATGGATTCCCTAATCTCTGGCAGGGCTTGAATATAGAAGATTGTTTGAGGATTTGGTTTCAAATTTAGGCTGTGAAGGAGTATAATAATTAATGGTGATTAATATGTAGCCTGATGCAGAGTCTTTAATACTACGACAGGTGGTATATATCATGCATTTATTCAGTCAAATCATAAATTTCTATACTAATCTAATCTGCTTCTAATTCAAATAATTAATAATAATTAATATGCAGCTTGATGCAAAGTTTTTAATACTACAGATGATATATACATGATATATCCCCTATATATTAAGATATATATTAAGATAATCCAAGGATCTAAAAAACTTTAGAACAAGTTGATCCAACTGGTATATATACTAGTCACAGTCTTAAAAACTCTGCAGCAAACTGCATATTGATCGCCAACTTTTAATCATCAGACTGTTGAGATACCATTACTGTTTTGGAAGTCTGAAGATCAAATTATTTACCTTGGCATTCGTTGTCCAAGATCTTTTCCGAAATGGTTATAAGCTATCGTTACTTGCATGTTTGTGTCTTGCATGTTATTGTTGTCATTACCTAACAACAGTACCTGCGGTGCTCAAATACACACACGGAAGAAAACAGCAACCAGCGTTATAGTTCTTGAAGAAGAAGAAGAAAACTCTGAAAACAAGAATTGATGCAGGAAGACATGGGATCGGATGGAATGTGGAACCTTGTCGTGGTCAGTGAAGAAGTTGTTTGAAATTGTGATTGATGTAGATCCACTGACAACATCGATGAGACCATCCTTGCATCTGGAAAAGGAGCAATGGTCGATCCAAATGTGGGTTGATGAAATGATGGAAATCCCATCACCATCTGCTGCGCTTCTCAACCCAAAATGGGATGGAGAATCCCTCACCGGAGATCTTCCTGCCGGATTTGGTGGCGTACAATGATGAATGTGAATGCTGTGAATGATGACATTATTCACATCCTGAAGGGTGATACAGGGGCCGTTTGCTATGTGGACGTTGACGCCTCGTCCATCTATTGTTTTGAAACTGTTCACGACCATCTCCTCCTTCAGTTGGATCACCATATCTTTCTTGAAAACAATCCACAGGGGCTCTTCCTGAATGACTGCATAACGCAGAGTACCGCGCCACGGATTCACCGGATGATCACGGGGATCCCTAACCACATAGATTTTCCCATGTTTTCCTCCAATGGCGTCCTTGCCAAATCCAGCGCCACAGTCTGCTAGCCGTTTTCTGTTCCGGCGCCACTGGGGGTCGAAGCGCCAGCAATCATCAATCGAGTTGCCTGTTCTTTCAAACGAAAAGGCCAGTTCTCGTCTTGTGCTGTTAATAATGCTTCTGCAATGGGATATTGCATGATAAAGGAATTAAACATTCATATCAAATAAGCAACAACTGAATTCAAACAACACATAAAATGCTTAATGTTTAAGCATGATCGGAGATAAATCATGTTATGAATAAACCCAATCAATCACTGTAGAGGTAGGAGGGTTCGCGTTTAAGTTACTTTCCGACCATCTGCACTGCGCCGTGTCCATCTTTTTCCACAGCAGAGGTGACGCTGTTATTAGTGGCAGGCGCTGCTTCTCCAAATGCCTTTGCTGCCAAACAATTGGGCACCCGCCCATAGATGCACAAGATTCCGATCAAGAATATGCAACCCGAGATACTATTTTGATTGGACATGCTTCAGAATTCACCACCAGATGAGGCGTAAACCACAATTGGGAATCTTAAAGGGCAACGGCGCTGCAGCTCTAAAATCTCCGGTACATCAAATGTAATAAAAAAAATTTATATAAAAATAATAACAATAAAAATAAAAATAAAAATAAAATTGGAAAAGGTTGAAGGATGAACTTCGACCAAAAAAAAAATGGAAAAGGTTGAAGGATGAACTTCGACTTCTGTATTATAATATCTCAGTGAAGTAGAAGTTCATCTCTAAATTAAAAAGGAAGATGAGGATTTTATAGAATATATTCAATGTATTATACTATATTCATGAAGTAGATTATAAATATATGTAAGGAGAGAAATTAGGATATAGAATTGAATTTAACGATTCATGGAGATATTGTGAATATATGTTTATGAAATAAGTTACAAATTTGAAATAAGTTATAAATAAAATTTATGATAGAGAGAAATTTGGAAAAAGATTTCATGACGATAATTTATAAAGATATTCTTGGAGATAATTATGAAGATAGTTAAATTAAATACTAAATTATAATATAATTGTTATAATTATTTAAAAGATTATAAAGAGATTTATTACATAATTATAGTATGATTGTTATAATTATTTAAAATTATAAAATATATATATTATAATATAAAAATATATTATCAATTAATTAAATATAATTTTTTCCTAACATCTTATTTATATATTTATTATTAAATCATAAATTCAATAAAATACCCATTTCAATTTTTAATTTAAAATTTTAAAACTCATTTAAACAATACTACCTATATTTATATTCTTAAAAACTCAAACCTATAAACCTGTATTTTTTTTTTTTTATAGAAATCAAATCTTTTATATGAGGATAAGGATCTTAACCAACAAAACCAAATTAGGTCTTCTACAAAACATTAATGAGTATATTATCTCCATATATATTTAGTAAATTCTAAAATTTATTTTATTTTATTTTTCATTGGTCAAGTATTCATCTATTAATGATCAAAGTACAATAAATTTTATTTTATTTTTCATTGGTCAAGTATTCATCTATTAATTATCAAAGTACAATAAAAATAAAAATGAATGAATATAAGGTATTATAGCCCAAATTTATGAATGAATTTTATTAGTCAAAATTTTTATAAATCAATTTTATTTATATTTTTGAATATATAAATAGATTTACTCAATAATTTCTAATTCAATTTAAAACAAAATAATTTAAAAAAAAAAAATATTTTTAAATATATAAATAAATTCAACACCTCATTAATTTCTATTCAATTTCTAACAAAATAAATAAATAAAAACATGCCACAAACTTAAATATCTACCGTTCTAACCGAACCGAGGGTGTTATGTTCCTTAACTTAGTTTTATACTCCGGAAGCATTGTACATGTACATGAAACGAAAATGCTTTGGAACCCTAAGCTTTGACTATCTCATGACGATAATCGACTAAATTTAGCCCAGCTCTCTCGGTGGCCAAAGAGGCAATGATTATCACTTTTAACGATATGATTTAATATAATTAAATATTTATCTTAAATTCGGATATATTATTTTTTTAGAGAGAATTATAAAATATTAATAAATTTGTTTATATAAAACTTTTAAAATAAAATAATATGTAGATAATTTTTTTATTTTTTATTTTTAAATTATTTTTATATATGATGTTTTAAATATGAATTGATAAATTTATTCATACTATATTCTGATATTTTTGTATATGACAATAATAACTTGGAGGAAGTGACTTTGTACAAATATCTTGGAATTGATATTCACTATAAGCTCAATTGCAATTATAGCATTGAGAAAAGGATTATTGGGGGATGGAAAGTTTATTATGGGCTTGAAAACAATTGTAAATAAGTTGATCTTTGGAGTTGGGATAAGAAGAAGCTCCTCTTTGATACTCTTGTTACACCTATTATTCTTTATAGATGTGAAGTATGTGGTTATAGTATCTCTCGTGAATCCTGGAGAAAGATAGAGCAAATGTAAAAGAATTTTATAACCTATAATCTCAAAATTAAAGGAAATACGCCCTATCCCATTCTCTTCTTAGAAACAAGCCTCTCCCCCATTGAGAGCATGGCTATGACTAGATACCTAATGTATAAGAACATGTTAAACAACATGGAAGACAAGAGGCTACCTAAAATTGCTTCAAAAACAAGTCATAACCACCATCGACTCAAGCAAGGATGGCATAAAGACTTCTGGTCTTGGCTAAACTATTGGGGAATCATGGAAGAAACCATTTTGCTTAAGGAAAAAATGTGGTGTGATAAAGAGTTAGAGGAAAAAAGAAAATTAAGGTATTATAAAGATGTAATCAACCCTAATCTAGAAGATCAAAATTATCTATATGTTTTGTCAAGTGTAAAGAAAAAAATAAACATTGTTAAGATAAGAACAAATTCTTATTAGCTCCATAGTGAAACTCGGCATTGGTCAATTCTTAAAACTCCATGGGATGTGTTGTAACAGATATTTAACATTTGCTCTACTCATTGTTTTCATCCCAATGTGTTTGAAAAGCGTCATGGATCTTTTTCAACGAGAAGTCTAGGCTGCCAACTTCGTCTATTTTAATGATTCAGAAAAGTTCACTGAGATGAAGGCCAAGAGCTGTGGACCTGATGTCGCGTCTTCAATACACTTTTTCATGGGTTTTGCATAAGAGGCAAGATACAGRAAGCACAAGACCTTCTAGTTCAAATGTTGATTGGTGTTCACCTGGTGGGCAGATTCCAGAGGATTGAAAACTGTTATTACATCTCCAGACGAGGATTTCAAGCAGTTGATTTCTGAAAATGTGCAATTAGTGATGCCAATTCCAGAGTTTGGGCATTGGTATTTCTACTCTATATTCCCATCTTCGTCACCGTTGTTCCGACGAAGCAATTCAGAAAATTCTCTCGAAGATATCAACACCTTAATTCTGTGAACCTCTCCACCTTGCGAGGGATTTAGATGACTGAAATTCCGCTTCTTGTTTTGTAAACCAAGATCTAACCGTAATGGTCGTTGAAGATTCAGATCGTGGACGTTCTCGATATTATGTTGAGTGAACGGTTGCACAGAAGAGCGACGCCCTTCACGAGGACTACGTTCTATAGGGGGGAGTATCGGCCTGCGTCGATTAACCTCACCATCACCATATTCTTGCAATTGCATTAATTTGTGACCAGATCCATTGCTGCCTCTTTTCTCTATAAGCTTATTTCTGCGAACCAAGGATCCATAACAATTACCCATGGATGAGATAGATCGGATGAATGTATGAGATAGATGGCTTGTTAGTTGTGAGTGGGTAGTTATATTAATGGTGACAGATCGCATCAGCACATGGGCTTTGTCAGATATAGAGCGTTGGCAACCATGTTGTTGTGTACTTGTTCAATTATGTGTTCTGTCAGAGCTCCGCAGCTTCGAATTACAGCAAAAAGCATACCACTTTTGGTTTGAACGACTCAGTTAGAGAGCTTCGAATTACAACGAAATCAAGCCACTTTTGATTTGAACGGCTTAATTAGATGCTTCACGCTATTAAAATTTCAAAGTTAGCATAAAGTGGTTTTCATTTCGTCCACGAAATTGGAGTTTCTTGACGTAGGGCTGACGATGGATCGTCGGTGGAGATATAAAAGTTTAAGATGACGATCCCATCGTCTCTGAAACAGTTCCCCATTTTTGGTGTGTTTTCCTCTTGATTGAAAGTAGTTGTGTGTTGAAGATATCATAGAGGAGATCACTGTGAAACACTAGCAGAAGCACTACAAATAATGTTATGCGAGGGAAGACAACTTGACATGCAGAGGGCAACTGCTTTTACAAAACGACAAGCCTCGTGTTATAAAACAAGATTCGAATGGTCCATTATTTGACAGAGGAAGGAAAGTGGTACAACATCTACAGGAGGGAAGGCGGATGGCCTGGATGCACCAGCGGGGAAGGCAGAGAGAATTGGAGCGTTGGGCAACGATAATCATATTCGGGACATGAACCGTTCTGCTTAATTGTATAGTGGCGTTCTAATTAAAAACGGTCACATTTATATGAAAGCATTGGAGCCGCCTCCTCCAAGTCTCCCCAGTTGTCAGAACACCTGGCAGACAGAATCTGTGTAGACCAGAAATGCATCATTCACCACAACATGCACAGGTACACGATATGCTTGATGTTCGTATGCACCGACTGGTTCAGGCATGAGAGAATAAGGCAGAAGCAAAGAAGTTAAGAGAGAAACATGGGAAAACCTGGTAAACATGAAATGAAGCATTCCAAAGCAATCAATGGTTCGAAACACAAGCTTAAAGCTAAGAAAGATGCTTTCAATTGCAACGAGTTGCTCCTATTGCATGTTCAAGTGGAGGAAAACGATGAACTAATAGGGGGTGACTTTATGGATAATATAAGCTCTGAAGATGAGGGAAATTTAGTTGAAAGTGTCATCTTGCATAACAAGGACGTGCACTCTAAGGATGGTAAAGACTACATAGATATCACGCCGGATGGACTTGATGAAGATGATTCCAAAGAACTGGAGGACTAGATCTTGGGCGCTCTCCGCTCACTTTTGCTAGCTTTCCGAACTGCATTCCCTTATGGAGATAGTGGGAGGGATGACTCTGGGTCAAACCTGAGCATCATGACGAGCAATGTTTTTAATAAGATCATGGTTTTTGTTCTCAGCGAAATGGATGGTATACTGAGAAGATTGCTGAAAATTTCTAACCTAGCAGGAAAGATGCAGACAACAACAAGGAGGAGATGAACATCCTAACAACGGCATTCCTGAGATACGATAACGAGAAGATCTGGTATCCCAATACAATGCACAGGCTTACCAGCTTGAAAAATCGTCGTTTGTTGAGTTTAAAACAAGAGGAAGAGTTCGACTCTCACTACCGTCGGATCGAGGAAGATGGATGTCCAGAATGGTTATCAGCCGACGATCGAAGGCCCTTACAATCATCCAGGCTAGCGCACGTCGTGGTTGCCAAAGATGGTTCTGGAAAATTACATGATGATCACCCAAGCAGTAAACGCTGCTCCTAACAAGTCTCAGAACAGATATATCATCCACGTCAAAGCCGGAGTTTATGAGGAGAATGTCGACATATCAAAGACGAAGACCAATTTGATGTTCATCGGCGATGGAAAGGATCAAACCATCGTCACTGGAAAGAGGAACGTTCAAGATGGTTCAACTACGACTTTCGCTATTTCTGGAACAGGATTCGTGGCGAGAGACATGACATTTGAGAACACCACGGGACCGCAAAAGAACCAGGCCGTAGCACTTCGAGTGGGCGCAAACCGCTCAATATTATATCGTTGCAGCATCAAAGGGTACCAGTACACTTTATATGCTTACTCCCTTCGCCCATTTTACAGAGAAGTAGATATATATGGCACTGTTGATTTTATCTTCGACAACGTAGTGGTGGTTATCCAGAATAGCAATCTCTTGGCAAGAAGGCCCATGAGACAACAAAAGAACACAATTACAATTCGGAGGAGAAGTGTTCCCAAACGGCAGAACACCTGGTATTTGCACAGTCCAGAGAAAGCGAACCGGTTCATATTTCCTGGAACGCCAAGAGTTTTATTTTTCCTTTTTAAAAGAAATGAGAGATGTAACCAAGGAGGCAGGCGCATGAGCGCAACACTGAAAAAACTTCTTTTCGAAGAGAGTTTCATTGTAATGACTGAGTTTTTGTAAACCAGACTGGATAAGGGAAGGAAGCGACATTTTGAAAACTGCTGAAGAGTTTCGGTACGTGACGGTTTTTGTAAAGCCGATTTGGGTAATAAAATATTTTTCTTCATTGAGATTCATCTGATCGATTTCTTTCGACATGTTTTTCTTCTCACTTTCGGTGTGAATTGCATTTGGATTTCGTTATGTGTTTCCTTACTCCACGGCTAGAGTGACTTACCATGTACTTATAATGTTTTGCGCCAAATCTATTCACATTTTTTATTACATTTGTTTTTGCACTCAGCGATGGAGCGTTTACACTTTAGTCAGGACACTGCACTAATGAATGGATTTGGGTTTTGTAATTGTTTATTGCCTTTCCTCTTACACGGTTATGGGTTGTGTAAGACAGTAGGTTTTCAGAACTCCATATATCACTTTAACTTTCGTCGACCTTTCCTTTTCTTTCCCAACGTATCATGATTTATCGCTGTTGAAAGATAGACTAACTTTCACTTTACGCAAGTTATTCAATGTATCTATTTTCTTGGTTTTCATTGGCTCCACTTACAATGGACGCTGGTTTAACCCTCAAACCCTATAAATCCAAGACAATCTTTTACCCATGAATCTGCCCACCTTTTTCACATCTATTTATATTCCTATTTTGACATTGAGAGATCCCTCTCGGGTTGGAAGAACAGCTCAATCCATGGGTTTAGAGTTGCCTCGGGGTTGGGATTTTGACCATTTGATTCCCGGTATAACATTTTTGTGTTTCGGCGAAGAAGGAGACAGTTATCTTCCACAGGATCTGACAAGTTCGAATCTATATCACTGATGAGTGAGCAGAATGGGCATTGGGTGGTCTGTGATCGTTCACCTGCCGACTCCTTGGTTTGTAGACTCTGCGATTTTGTTGGCGACTCCGCTGGTCTCAAATGTATGTTCGTTAACTCTTTCGGATTCTTGCGCGGTTTACTGCCGGAATTTTAAATGTTTATGGCTTTCCAGTAACATTTCGGACATGACATTGAAATCATCTTCCTAAATTTGGAAAGACGGGCGTAATCCCGGTCGACATTTGTTCATGGAAGAATTAAATTTGCATCATGAAGATGTCCTCATGAAATGTTTATGTTTACATTTAGGAAAGATGCTAGACTACAGGCTATAAATCGCACTTTATTCCGGTATTCCTTCATTGAAATGTTTTCACGCACTTTTTCATCAACATTGTAGGATGATATATTCTGCTGAAATCCTTTTGAAGATTGTTGTAATACATGTCCTCTTGAGGAGGAAGAAAAAAAATAGAAATTTCTCCAGAGTTGATGAAGATGATCAGTATGAGGAGGAGTTGGATCATAAAGATGCTGGATCTTGTAAATTTACTCAAGAAGAGGGTGAAACATCCTTGTCTTTGCAAAAGAGATGAAAAGGAATGATGGTTTGTTTTATTAGAGTTGAGGTCTGTCTACTTATACTGGAAGGAGGATGCCTGCACGCTTCAGTACAGCCCTACACAATTTCTTGCTGCAAGTCTGGAGGCAGTGTCCTTCCATTTTCGAAGAGGTAAACCTATTTTTTAAATGGTGACAGTCATCTCTTCCATGGAACTTTACAGCAAGCTAGTGAACCTGTTTATGACGATTTCCTGCCAGAAGGTCAGATTTTAGACTTTGTTTTGTTTCATGAAAAAGATATGGTTTCCATGTTCAATGATTCTGAGCATCATATATCATAATATAGAGTAGTCATGGATGTTTTGAAACCTCTGATGTGATATGTTTTCAGACCACACAACGATCTTTTGGATTCATTTAATGGAGTATGCTATGTCATGGATATTTTCTCACACTTTCTTTGAGCATGTTGAAAAAGGAAACTGGCAACTCCCATCTGACCTGTTGGGAGTTGTCAGTTTCCTTTTTTTTCAGCCTGCTCAAAGAAATTGTGAGAAAATTTCAAATAAGTATACAGTTTTTGGATTGGCTTCACTTGCATTTTTTGTATCATTTGATTTTGGAAATCTTTCAGAAGTTAAATTAGGTGATGTATATAAATAAGCTTAGTTTCAGCGTACATTACATCGATGTTTTCAATATGTTTAGTTCAGTTTTGAATCCATTATGGTTTTGTTATAAAGCATTCACAGAAGCCAAATGGATGGAGGCACACAGTCTCTTGTTCTTGGAACTTCAGAGAGAAATTTTCCCCATCCCTAGTTTAGGAGCCTATGTTTGTAACGGATATTTTACTCATTGTTTTCATCGCAATGTGTTTGAAAAGGGTCATGGATCTTTTTCAATGAGAAGTCTAGGTTGCCAACTTCGTCTATTTTAATCATTCAGAAAAGTTCACTGAGATGAAGGCCAAGAGATATGGACCTGATGTTGTGTTATTTTTTCATGGGTTTTGCATAAGAGGCGAGATACAGGAAGCAAAAGACCTTCTAGTTCAAATGTTGATTGGTGTTTACCTGGTGGGCAGATTCCAGAGGATTGAAAACTATTATTACATCTCCAGGGCAGGATTTCAGCCGGGTTGATTTATGAAAATGTGCAATTAGTGATGCCAATTCCATAGTTTGGGCGTTGGTATTTCTACTCTATATTCCCATCTTCGTCACCGTTGTTCCGACGAAGCAATTCAGAAAATTCTCTCGAAGATATCAACACCTTAATTCTGTGAACCTCTCCACCTTGCGAGGGATTTAGATGACTAAAATTTCGCTTCTTGTTTTGTAAACCAAGATCTAACTGTAATGGTCATTGAAGATTTAGATCATGGACGTTCTCGATATTATGTTGAGTGAACGGTTGCACAGAAGAGCGGCTCCCTTCACGAGGACTACGTTCTACAGGGGGGGAGTATCGGCCTGCGTCGATTAACCCCGCCATCGCCATATTCTTGCAATTGCATTAATTTGTGGCCCGATCCATTTCTGTCTGTGATCTCCATCAGATTATTTCTGCGCACAAAGGATCCATAGCAATTACCCATGGATGAGATAGATCAGATGAATATATGAGATGGATGGATTGTTAGTTGTGAGTGGGTAGTTATATTAATGGTGACAGATCGCATCAGCACATGGGCTTTGTCAGATATAGAGCGCTGGCAACCATGTTGTTGTGTACTTGTTCAATTATGTGTTCTGTCAAAGCTCCGCAACTTCGAATTATAGCAAAAAGCATACCACTTTTGGTTTGAACGACTTAGTTAGAGAGCTTCGAATTACAGTGAAATCAAGCCACTTTTGATTTGAACGGCTTAATTAGATGCTTCACGCTATTAAAATTTCAAAGTTAGCAGAAAGTGGTTTTCATTTCGTCCACGAAATTTGAGTTTCTTGACGTGGTACTGACGATGGATCGTCGGTGGAGATATAAAAGTTTAAGATGACGCTCCCATCGTCTCTGAAATAGTTCCCCGTTTTTGGTGTGTTTTCCTCTTGATTGAAAGTAGTTGTGTGTTGAAGATATCAGAGAGGAGATCACTGTGAAACACTAGCATAAGCACTACAAATAATGTTATGCGAGGGAAGACAACGCTTGCAAGCATACTGGGAAGTGTTGCTTTTTAAACTGCAGATGGCATCGTGTTATAAAACAGGATTCGAATGGTCCATTATTTGATAGAGGAAGGAAAATGGTACAGCACTTACAGGAGGGAAGGCGGATGGCCTGGATGCACCAGTGGGGAAGGTGGGGAGAATTGGAGCGTTGGGTAACAATAATCATATTCGGGTGATGAACGTTCACGGCTTGGTATAATTAGGCGTTCTGGTAAAAGCGATTGGGTTAACCAGAAAGCATTGGAACGCCTCTCGAGGTCTCCCGGTGAACACTTGGCGGGCGATGCATTGTGGAGCCGGAAAGCGCATCGTGTACAACGGCCAGATTTTTTTGCAGTGTAGCGATGTTGTCTGCATTGGATTTAGGGCATGAGAGAATAAAGCAAAATTTCGTATGGAGCGGCTGGTAAACATGAAATGAAGCATTCCAAAGCAATCAATGGTTCGAAACACAAGCTTAAAGCTAAGAAAGATGCTTTCAATTGCAACGAGTTGCTCCTATTGCATGTTCAAGTGGAGGAAAACGATGAACTAATATGGGGTGACTTTATGGATAATATAAGCTCTGAAGATGAGGGAAATTTAGTTGAAAGTGTCATCTCGCATAATAAGGACGTGAACTCTAAGGATGGTAAAGACTACATAGATATCACGCCGGATGGACTTGATGAAGATGATTCCAAAGAACTGGAGGACCAGAGCTTGGGCGCTCTCCGCTCACTTTTGTTAGCTTTTCGAACTACATGCCATTATGGAGATAGTGGGAGGGATGACTCTGGGTCAAACCTGAGCATCATGACTAGCAATGTTTTTAATAAGATCATGGTTTTTTTGTTCTCAGCGAAATGGATGGTATACTGAGAAGATTGCTGAAAATTTATAACCTAGTAGGAAAGATGCAGACAACAACAAGGAGGAGATGAACATCCTAACAACGGCATTCCTGAGATACGATAACGAGAAGATCTGGTATCCCAACACAATGCGCAGGCTTACCAGCTTGAAAAATCGCCGCCTGTTGAGTTTAAAACGAGAGGAAGAGTTCGAATCTCACTACCATCGGATCGAGGAAGATGGATGTCCAGAATGGTTATCAGCCGACGATCGAAGGCCCTTACAATCATCCAGG
The DNA here is from genome assembly GCA_010110895.2 of Picea sitchensis. Taxonomy (NCBI): domain Eukaryota; kingdom Viridiplantae; phylum Streptophyta; class Pinopsida; order Pinales; family Pinaceae; genus Picea; species Picea sitchensis. The sequence goes on along the minus strand of SNQJ01S0010039.1, from coordinate 255,429 downwards.
CTAGCGCACGTCGTGGTTGCCAAAGATGGTTCTGGCAAATTACCTGATGATCACCCAAGCAGTAAACGATGCTCCTAACAAGTCTCAGAACAGATATATCATCCACGTCAAAACCGGAGTTTATGAGGAGAATGGGTAGCATAAAGCGAAGATAATTTGATGTTCTCGGCTGATGGCGAGATCGAACCATTGTCAACTTTGGAAAGAAAGCGTTCAAGATGGTTCAACTCGACTTTGTTTGTTTGGAGCAGGTCGATGGCGAGAGACATGACGCGAGAACACCGATGGGACGCCAAAAAGCACTAGGCATTAACGCCGGTATGAACAGCTCATTAGTATATCGTTAAATCAAAGGGTACCAGCCGCTGCCGCTTCTCAACAGCCCATTCTGAGAGAGTAGATATATGGCATTGTTGATTTATATTGACAGCGTGGTAGTGATTTATCGGATAACAATCTCTTGAAGGCCATGAGACAACAAAGATTTAGTACAATTCCAGAGAGGAAAGTGTTCCTAGCGTTAGAACAGTGTTACGCGGTCGGAAGCGAACGGTTGTATTTCACGGGCGCCAAAGAGTTTATTTTCCTTTTAAAAGAAATGGATGGATGTAACCAAAGGGCTGAGCATGGGCGCCAACTTTCTTGAAAAACTTCTTTTTCGAAGAGGACATTGTAATGGTGAGGTTTTTGTAAACGGTGGGTAATAAAAATATTTACGCTAGCATTGTGAGTTTCATCACGGTCGATTTCTTTCGGCATGTTTTCTTTTGGGATGCGTTAAAAGTGTTTGGATTTCATTTATGTGTTACCTTACTCGCAGCTGAAATTGTATTACCATAATATATCAAATTCGCAATCCGTTAGAGCTAGTGCATTTTGTTTTCCTCTAAGCGATGGGCTTAGGTTGCACTTTAATCCAGGCCACTACTATATGAATGGTTTGGGTTTTCGCCATTTGTTTATTGCCTTATACTTACTGTGCTCATTTGTGTAGATATCTGTATTTTCAGAACTCTGCATATATATTTTGCTACGTCGGCCTTTCCTTTTCTTTCCCCTACGGTATCGCGGTTATCAAAGCTAAAGGAACGAACCTACTTTGCCTCACTTTCTGGAAGTTATTTAATCTCTACTATTATCTCTTTCTTGGTTTCATTTGACTCCATGCCAATGGACCTTTTCCTGGTTTGTATAAACCCTACTCAATCCAGATATGTACCCATAAATCTGCCCACCTTTTTCAAGCTTATTCAAAATCGTTTTGTGACATTTTTTTGAGAGATCCCTCTTGGGTTGGAAGGCTCAATCAAAGCGGGTTAGGTTGTACAGGTTGATTTATTTGACCATTTCAGTCGTTGTCAACGGGATGAAGTGTGTCACCTTTGCCGACACTAAGAGGGTTGAAGATGAAAATCTTTCTCTTAGATTGTCGGCTATACCCATATTAGATCTCATTTCAAAATATTTATCCGCACCACGCCAACATAGCTCCAGCGAAGTATGGTGATCTTGGAAATATAGTAACAAGTATAAAGAATCACAAATGGCTCCAGCACCTTCTTAAGGTTCGATTGACCAATCAGGTCTTAGTGGACATTAATCATCATAAAATTTTAATCTCTACTATTATCTCTTTTCTTCGGTTTTCATTTGACTCCATGCCCAATGGACCCTTTCCCTGGTTTAACCCTTAAACCCTATAAATCCAAGACCATCTTTTACCCATAAATCTGCCCACCTTTTTCACGCTATTTATATTCCTATTGTGACATTGTTCGAGAGATCCCTCTTGGGTTGGAAGGGGCAGCTCCCAATCCAAAGCGGTTCGAGGTTGCCTCGGGATTGATTTGTTGCAGCCCATTTCAATTCTGAGTGTCAACAGGATGAAAGAGTGTGTCACCTTTGTGACACTAAGAAGGTTGAAGATGAAAATCACTTTCTCTTAGATTGTCCAGCCTATACCCATATTAGATCTCATTTTCAAAATATTTATCACACTACCACCCTTCTTAACCTCTTAACTCAACAAAAGTATGGTGATCTTGGAAAGCTTCTCTTAATGCTTTAAATTATAAAGAATCACAAGTAATCACTTACCCTCTTAAGTTCTGATAGACCAATTCCGTCTTAGTGGACATTAATCATCATCATAAAATTTATAAAATGCATTTAATTTATTAATTATAATTAATTAAATTTAATTAAATTTATTTCAACGATGTGTAACTACAAAGTATTAAAAAATGGAAATTTATTTTTCTTTGTCCAGGGATTTGAGTGGTAAAGTTTATGGAGGTATACATACCCTACCCTTTTTCTATTTGAACTTGTGACCTCTTAGGAGGAATCACATGTTTTTAACCAAACCTCTTAGGAGGAATCACACGTTCTTAACCATTAGGCATACTCAGGTTGTATTTAATAATTTATTTTTAAGGTCACCACCAAGCCAAACACCAAATTGTTGTAATTTTGTCTCTATTAAAAAAGTATTAGTTAAAATAAATTTAAAATGGTTTAGAGTATTGTATTATTATTGGTTTTTCCATTATAATAATTATAAATATAATGTATTTTATTTTTATTTATTATGAAATTTTATTTCTTTTTTCATTTTAATATATAAATATTATCAAAATTACAATACATTTTCTTTTGCTATATATATTGTAATGGTTCTAATAATTAATAACATGGATTTCTTTCTAAAAAGGTTACAAAGGATAGGACATGGATTTCTTTCAAAAAGATCACAAGTAAAAAAGTAGAACATGTCAAATAGTAAAAGTGAGGATGTCTCATATATCAATTTGATATATAATTTCACTATAATCTTAAAATTAAATTATTATTATTATAAAAATAATCTTTATAAACCTAAATTTATTATAATTTCAATCTTTTCTTTTCAAAATACATGTTGTTTATCCACTTATTTTCATTTTTTATTTTAACATTCAACCAAACAACCTTTATCATATATCCTAAATATTCAAAATCCAAACCAATTTCTATGGAGCATATCAAACTTTACCTTTCTCGAGAACGATCGAAGGAGAGGTGTAAAGGATCTTATGGGTAATTGTTTTTAGAAAACATCATGGTTGTAATGATCATGACTTACAATAATATATTTTCCAACTCCATATTTCAAACAAATAATCAGTAAAACGATATTAATACATGAAATCCATAAAGATATCAGGATTACTGCAATTAAAAGAACATCCAAACATTATTGAGTAGTTTAATCTTTTCCTTCTTCATGTACGAATATGATACATTAAGTTTGATGAGATTGTGGTCTTAGAACAATTTCTTTGGTGTTTTCTATGTTCACAATATTTTTTTTTTTAATATATTTTTTTAAATAATGATGTAATATATATATAATTTTATAAAAGAAATTTAGAAATATTAAATAATATAAATAATAAATTGTTTAAGATTTAATTATATAAACATAAAAATATGAAAATAAGATTACAAAAGATAATATAAAATTAAGGGTTTATAATTAAAAATTTAATATTTGAGAAGAAATAGGACAATATAAAACATGGATACTCAGAGAGAGTTTGGCATGATAAAATAATATGCAAAGCATGGGAGGAAGTGAAAAATAAAGTAACAGTAAAGCTACGAAATATGGAATTAAGGGTTTATAATTAAAGATTTAATATTTGAGAAGAGATAGGACAATATAAAACATGGATACTCAAAAAGAGATTGGCATGATAAAATAATATGCAAGGCATGGGAGAAAGTGAAAAGAAGTGAAAAATAAAGTAACAGTAAGCTAGGAAATATGGAATTTCGATCATAGCTATTGCATATTTATAATGAGTGGAATAGGGAATTAGTGGGAATACATCAATTTATACAAAACTTTAAATAAATGTAAGATTTATGTTAGAAAAGTGTCAAATTGAAATTTTTGTGTTTTTAATTTGACTTTTTATCTTGGTATTGTGCTTTTCTTCACAATATTGATACATAATCTTTATATTATAATATAGAATAAGAGCGGTGGGCC
>SNQJ01S0010039.1:222799-241534 GCA_010110895.2 Picea sitchensis | reverse complement strand
AGAGGGAGTGGTGGATGTGGATTCCATTCCTTCATCGGTTATTGAGCCAATGAGTCCCACACTTGTAGAAGAACAACAGGTTCCATTGACAAAGGATATGGAGGTCGAGACGTGGGGAGAAACATGAAACCATAGCACCAAGTCGAAATGAGCGCAAAAAAATGGGTTAGGAGCACCACAACAGATGGATGAGCACGATGATGAAAGAACAGAGTTGAATGAGACTAGAGGACAGTCCAAAGAATCACAAAACATTGTTGCAGAGGAAGAGGAAGTACTGGTGGAAGATGTTATAGGACAACAATATTTGGATGCAAAGACGAAGAGGATGCACACCAACAAGTAGGGTCATTGACAACGAAAATGAAGACAAAGGGAAAACATATAGTTCAAAGATCATTGTGCAAATAGAAAGAAGTAACACTGACACTACCGCACATACCTGAAGGAGTCAAGATCCTTCTTGGCATGTTAAGATGTGTGGATAAATTGAAGTATGCAGACCATGATATTATAGATAGGGACAAGTTCCCTGAGTTTGAGCCACAATTCTATATGGAGAGAAAAGGTACAACTTCATCATGGGTTCCAATTTTAGAGCCAAATCAGTGGATTGCAGGGTTGTATAACACAAGTATCATGAACCTGTTGGAAATTCCACATTTTGAGAGAGGCGAAGATGTCAATTCATGTGTGAAATAACTATTGTACTTGGTGCATGGAGGATTTATATGGATGGACAGACCGATATCAATAGATGTATATTTAATTCCATATATTATGGGTTTTCCAACAAATGGAGAAAATCCAAAAAAATATTTAGATGAAAAGACAAAGGAGAAAGCTCTGGAAGAGAAGACGAAGAAGAAATATAACACTAACAGAGGATCGATAGGGTTGATCATTAAAAAAATCAGTGAACCAAAAACCACTTTGGTGATGAATTGATGACTTGTAAACTTCTAAGGAAATGTCACAAGGAAGAAGCACCTGCATGAGTCATAGAAAAATCCGTAGAGTGTGCGAAGGGAAGTATACTCAGTTGGACCCCATACGTACTGAATTTGTTTCTATATGAATGAAATGATGCACAGGATCTTGGAACAGAGTTCCATTATGCATGGTTGATTATATTTATATCTTTGGTGGGTTGGGGAGAACCCAAATATAATGGATTTTACCCTAGGCCAGGAAAGTGTCACGCAACAAAGTATACAACGTTTGTGGCACACCTTAGATGAAAAACAAAGAAAGGAAAATTCCAGTATATTTTCTATGTATTATGATGAGATGCAAGAAACGATGGTTGAAACATGGAGGATACCACCAAAAGCGGTGGAAGAGAATCAAAGCATATAAAACTTTCAGGCTTCCAGACACAACAAGTGGATTCAGGACAAAATGGATCCCAAGAAGGTATGGTTATAATTGAGTTATTGTGTGACAAGAGAGGAAGTGTACTGGGCCACGAAAGAATGGCCTGAAGAATGGAAGGTACCAGTGTTTTCCAAGAAGGAATCAAAACATAAAAAACAAGTAGAAGCTAACACTTAACATAAGTCAAACAATCCAACAATGAATACAAGGAAGGAAACAAAGCGCGCCAAGGAAACAAGGGGGAGTGCACCAATTAGAAATCCAATGAAGAATAACCATATCCCCAAACCATCGATGTAGGAGAAGGACCACATAGAAGTAACAAATGGAGGAGTATAGATAGATAATAATGTTCCTACATAGGAGGAACTAGGAGGAGGAGATCTACCATACATGGACATCCTAGTGATAATGATGCAAACATATACACTTCCCATGAAGAGGACATCATTGCATGTAAGAGGTCAGGGCAAGAAGATGAAGGCACATAAGGGTGTTCCTAAGCTCACATTGACAGAAGATGATGCAGAAATGGTTGCAGAAACAATACAGTATTGCGCAACAGAGGCATGGGATGATGCAAAAAAGAAAAGGGAGGAGATAGTTAAGAAGTTGAATTTTTTTAAAGAGGCACTGGAACAAATTCAACTTACTAGCGTGCAACAGAGAGAACATAAACAACAACAAACTTTGAAAGAAAGATGAGTTCCAACACAGGAGACGATACAAATATTTTTTAACTTTCTTTTAATATTTAATATATTGAAAATTTAATAGTTTTTAAAAATATTTAAATTGATAAACATTTTATATATTTTTAGTTTATTTTAACTATTTATAAAATAAAATACTTTAATACTATAAAATAAAATTTAGCAAGTTAAATCTTAAAAGTAAAAATAAATGTTTTTTTTTTTTTTTTTAATCTTAAAAAAATAATCCATAAACAAAGTCCTAAATTTTGCCTATAATATTACTTTGCATAATTAATTGATCGTCGAAGCCTATTTGAACATTGAAAACACCAATGTAACCTTAAGCATTTGAACATTGAAAATACCAATGTAACCTTAAGCTATCCTTGGTTCGAAGCTAAACATGTCAAATTTAAATCCTTCAATTATTATTCTTTCCTTGCCTTGAGCAAGCAATTTTATTAATCTATTTGCATCGATTTGCAAGTTCTTAGAAATTAGTACCTTTCTCTTTATCCAATGCATTAGAATTTTCTCAATTCTTCAAATTCCAGCTATGCAACCTTTTAATTTGTTAGAATTACAGAACCTCATTAATGTTTCATTAAATGAAAAGGAAGTCGCCATGCCTATTTTGGGTGAACTATTACATACAATACTGTAGGGTGTGGGGTGGCAATGGTTGTTGGCTAAATGGTGAATCATTTCACACTTAGATAATTTAACCGCCCAACCTCACTCATGGTTAATTATGTGTTTGTTTGATGCATGCACATGGGAAGCACATGGACATGGGAAGCTTGTGTATAATTCTCCCTCAGAGGGTGAAATTGGTATCACGTGAAACAAATAATTCGTCCTCAGGATTTGGAATTTCAAAACGCGATGGTTTGTCAAATTTGATGAGTTTGACAATTTTGGTGTGATGGTGTTTATTTTCATAGTTTAAAGTGGTATATAAGATTTTAAAGTGGTAAGTAAGATTGTTATGGATTGGAAAAAATTTGAACTATATTTAATTGGAATTTCAAAACTAGAAGGTTGGTCAAATTTGATGAGTTTGACGATTTAGGTGTTTGTTTTCACAGTTTCAATTGACTTTGATTGTTTGGAATAATTTTGAATTATATTTGACTAACAAACACAAGAGTTCTACCTCCTGAAATAAACATTTAGCGATATGATTCGAAAGACGGAATACAAGCCCAGTAACCAAAATTCACAATAATCATTCTTGTTTATATTGATTCTGTAACAAACAAGTCAAGTACAAGTTAGGCCTCATTAATTTACACACACAAAAATATTTTATAATAAATTCAATTATAATCCCTTAAAGTAATATAATTGAACACTTAATTAGGGAAAATCTTTGGAGTAAAAACCTTGTTGGAATACTTCGTGATGTGACACTCTGATAGGAAAGGTACGAAAAAGGTGAGCCTGATCGGCTTGTGGGTTTTGGATTTCAGAAAAACCATGAGGTAACAACACTTGAAGTCTCTGATGGAGCAGGTATAGAAAGAGAGACTTGAAAGACTTGTGGCTTTCATATTTCGGGGCAACCCTTTAAAAGAGTTAACTTGACATTCCAATGGGAAGAACCCGGAAAGTATTTTATGATAGGCTTGTGGGAGGTTATGTTCAAAAGGAACCATTGAAAAGTGTATCTTTGACATTTTGAAGAGCTAAGCTCGATAGGCTTCTAGGATTAAGGTTTTAGAAAAACGTATAATTTCTGAATGGGAACTCTCGAATAGGAAATTATGATAGGCCTACATATCAATTTTTTTTTGCAAGCAATAGGGGCATGATCATGAACCACATTTGGGGATAATTAGAAATCAAATGAATACGAGGTAAATATAAGATGAATAGGGATCATATGGTCTGATCATTCTTCAAACAATTTGATTTCTTGAAACTGAGAATATGAAAGGGAGGGTCATAAGTGAGTAAGAGAAAAACACCATCTTCTATAAATAACACAAGATTGCTGAAATTTAGGAAAATGCTCTTATCCTTCATAGATTATGTAGAAATTTAGTAGGGGGTCCATTTAATTTCCATGAAATAGGAAAATTTAATGGGATTTGTTGTAGGTACACAAATTTAGTAAGAAGCCTTCACTTTCACATCTCAGAGTCTTTGGTTGTGATGCATTTGTGCATGTTCCCAAGGAAAAGAGAAACAATCTGGACAATAAAGTAGTAAATTGTATTTTCATCGGGTGCAAAGATGGAATGAAAGGATATAAGTTGTGGTATCCAATGTTGGGGAAAATAGTTTACAGCCGAGAAGTGGTCTTTAAGGAAGTTTGAGGAACTTCCAAGTCTAAAGAGGTTCAAATGGAGAAAGAACCAAAGAAGCTAGTGTTTGAACTAAGGTAGAATAGTCGAATCTAGTTGTAAGGATGTCTGAATGAGTAAGGAAACCAACTAAAATATATAGTCTGTCAAATTTCCATTCTTCATTTCTTGTATCTGCCACTAAAAATGATCCCAAGTTGGTCAATTAGGTAGTTGACTCGAGAAATGTTAACCTCTGTAAGGATTCCATGGTCAAATAAATGGAATCCTTGCACAAGAATAAGACATGAGATCTAGTAAATCTACCTAATAGAAGGAAACTCATCGGTAGCAAGTGGGTGTTCAAGAAAAAATTGAATGCAACAAGTCAAGTCGAGAATTTCAAAGCTCGACTGGTAGTGAAATGGTATTCCCAATTGAGGGACTCGACTTCGATGATATTTCCTCTCCTATTGAAAAATTAACCTCCATTAGATTAATGATGTCTCTAGTTATAACATTTGATCTTTAGATAGAGAAAATAGATGTGAAGACAACGTTCCTACACGAAACAACCTGAAGGGATTATGATAGCCAAAGTGCAATATTTCTGGAAAAGAACCCATCTAACCATTACAGGATGAAACATATTGGTGTACAATACCATTTCATGTGAGACATGGTGGAAAAAAAGAAGGTCCTACTGGAGAAAGTAAACACTTGGGAAAACATATCAGTCGCTTTGATGAAGTCTATGAGTGTAGTGAAGTTATCTTGGTGTGTAGATGCAATGGGAATTGCTTCCCTAGGTCTGTGAATAGAAGTTCAAGTTATCCTATATCAGGAAAGAAGACAAAAAGTGGGAGAATGTTTTGTTGTTATATTATTTGCAATAAAATAATGGTCACTTGACTAGCTAGTTGAGGTGGATCAACTGGAGTAAATATACATTGATGTTTAAGTCGAAGGTCAAAGCAATTGATCAGAAGGTCAAAAGGTTTACCAAAAGGATATCTATAGGAGGTCGAGTGTCAGCCAAATAGAGATCATATGGGTAGTCAACTGGTATCCCAGTGGTAGTTGACTATAAAAAAATCTGTAGATTCAAAGGATTACAACCAATCATTTGCGTGGATCTGTAACCATTTTTTGGTGACCATGATTTAGTGTTTTTCATGCAAAAATTTCTATAAATATGTTGTGTTGTAATTGTAATAAGTTGATGAATCTTTAGAAGAATTATGAGGGTCTTGTAGATGTAAGTTGGATTGGCTACAAGGTTGTTCTTATGTAAAACAAGGGAGTATGATGACAATTGTGTCTTAGGTGTGGACCAAGGTTAGCCATGAAACTCTTTATTCTATTAATGAATAAGACAATAAGAAAGAGGAAGATGCTAAAGGAATGTCAGTTTTCTGAGTTAAAAGTTTCTAAGGTAAAATCTATGTGTACTATGTGTGTTTGTCATTTTTTTTCTTCTTAAATTTGTCTTCTCTATTTTGGTTGGTTTAGTGTGAGTGTTATTTTATCTACATTAGGTTCCACACAAGTTTCAGATTGGTGATAAGGCATGGTTTCATTTTCAGAAAGAGTGCCTCAAAGGACCTCATAGGAAGCTTAAATCACTCCAATATGGGAATTACACTATCATGAAGGTTGTGGCTAATAATTCTTTTGAATTTAGTATTACCCCTTTCCTTGGCTTACACCTAGTTTCTAACGTGGAGACACTTTGACCATATTTTCCACCCCTTTTAGACACCTCGAAGGTGGTTGAACATTCATCCCATACAAAAATCAATCCTGAATGCATTGATTCAGATACAATGTATCAAATAATATACTCCAAGACGAAGGGAATCAGGTTGTTAAAGTAGGAATACTTATTCACCAAGGCAATTGGCTCACTAAGAGTCAAATTCACAAAACGTTTCCCCATCTAATGAGAGAACTTGATGCAATGGGGATCATTTCTTGTTAAGTGGGGAGAAATAATCCAAGTGGAAATCAATGTTTACCCACCTCTTCCACTGGCTCAACACAGTTCTCCATCTTGGTAGTATTTGTATCTACAAATTTTCATGTCATAATTTTTTCGGGTTGTTTTGAGCCCTTAAATTATGTTTCTTAGCCATTTGGGAGCACACAATTTCCATGGAACTCATAGGTCTCCCAACAATAGTACTAATCGGTTATATATTTCAAATGAGATAATGTGTGAAACAAATATTGTACATGCAAAAGATGCGCCCCTAGGTAGTTTATGTGTCAACTAGCCACCGTGGGACCCACAATTCTTATGGCACTCTGCCTCCTAGGGTTATGGTTTTGGATATTTATGTTTTTTTCCTCTTAGGTTTTAGTAATTTATGTTAAACGGCCGTTTCAGTCTCTTGTGATGTTTTCTTGTGAATGACACCTCTCTCTTCAAATATAAGACATTGCCATTCTAACTAGTTTGTATTTCTTTCCATTTCATAGAATTTTCCTATTTTATTTATTAATGGAATATGGTTATCACAGTATTACCATCCTCCTTGCAATATTTCTATTTGTATGTTTCCATTCATATTCCTTCCGTTTTATTTCATTCTCTATACAATCGAGATCACATTCCTAGAGCGCATGCATGTTCCTTTCTTTTCTGTTTTTTTTGGGGCAAGAATGGCAACTTTAGCATACATGTTTTCTGAGTTGGTTGCCTTGAATTTACATTCAGGATGACAAACCTAGTGGTTTGGGATGCAAATACATTAAAACCTCCATTTTTTAATACCTCTCAATATCTTTATTTTTGATGTTATTTTTCTATAGGATACACAAATCCATTGGCAATGAAACTACATACACATATAGAGTCAGCAATGCATATTTCATATATATATATATATATATATATATATATTAGGATCTTAAAATACATACCTCATTTATTTCTTCTATTGTTTTTTTTTCCTTAAAGATTTTTAAAATAATTTATATGTTGCACTAGTACAAGCTGATATTTACAATCTAAAAGATAAAATAAAATTGTTTGGTAATGTTAAGAACCTTGTACCTAGCAATAATAAAAAGGCCTTGTAATTTCAAGGATACAATGACTTTCATAATAAATAAATAAATACAAAATTAACATTGTAAATTTTGAAAAAATAGTTTTGCATAAGAACAATGTGTTCTTTACAATTCTATAGTTTTTTAAAGGAAATTCCATGAGTTAGGTACTTAACACTAGAACTAACATAAAAGTATGTATTATATTTTGTATGAAAAATAACATACCACTGTCATGAAACCTCACCATGAAGGAAAATGTGGGCTCCCTAACCATCAATAGTCAAACCAAAATTCACTATATCCCATGATCCATAAATTGTTTTATTTAAATATAAATTTTAAACCAGGTGGGTCTTGCTCCAACGATCCTCGTGTCACGTCTCCTTCCTAGAAACACAACTTCCTCCTCCCTCAATCTCTTGCATGCCTTGACCTCACCCTCCTTTACCTTCTCCTCCTGTGATCTTTCTCATTCCTCCTCATATTCAATGTCACCCATGTGTGTCTGTACCTCTTCGCTCCCCTCTGTCCTTGATCCCTCATCACTCTTTTTCTGAGCTCCCACTTCTTGAAACAATGCAAGAATCAACTCAACAAGATTCATATTTGTTGGCTCATGCGCACATCCTTGCAACATCATGGCCAAAAGAGGCAAGTCATGTCACCTTCCAAGGGGGACGCTCCATGATTAGGTATAAATTCATGCTTTCATTGCTCTTCACTCATATATTCCTCACTTCGCCTCTTTGCATCTTCAGACTAGTTCCTGCTACAATTCATGGTTCTCTGGCTTGACCAAATACAACACAACACAAGGAAAAATGCACAGAGCACCCAACCAAGGTTTGAGAGGCACCAATGAAGTCACAGTGGATGACCATAACGATATGGTTACCAAGGTCCAATCCTTGCAAATCTAGCTGCGAGGGCTCTCATCCCAAGTTCTGTTCATTATGGAAATTATAGTGCAGCAGAAACAAGACCAGTGGAGAATCATTGATGAATGTGATGCGCTCAAGAAACAAATTGAAGACCTTCAATTTCGTCCCATCCCTGTTTCTCCCACAAGATCAATTTAAACACCTTCATATGAAGCATCGTCCTTGGGAGCTTGCCAGCGACTTCCTGACTCGAATGCTACCCCACCACCCCCGTGACAAGAGGAAAATCAAACCATGATCCACCTAACTAACATAAGTACATGCAATGTTGTTTTGCTTACATACTAGGTTGTTTTTGCAAAGTACATACTATCAAACACAATGTAATTAAGCATAAGACAAGGAAAGTAAAATCTGAGATAGATAGTAGCTCCAATTTTGTATATATGAGCCAAAGGAACTTGGAAATTTTGAATTTTCTGAAAGATAATGTGAATTTTCTGCATTATGCTTAGCTTTTATAAATATATATTTCTGTGTTTCTATGGGAAAAAAATAACTTAACAAGATATTGGTGAAGTAGGTGAAATCCTTTACAAAAATTATAACATAAATATGGAAAATAACACTTTTCCTCTCAACTACTTGGACTAAACACAATTAACATATATTACAATTTATAATTACATTATTATTTAAAAAAATTATAAAAAAACAAATTAAACTTTTTTAGTAATAAAAATTTTAATTTTACAAAGTACAAATATTTTTTTCTAAAACCACAATCTCAATAAACTTAATATGTAATATTCTAAATGTGAAAAAGAAAACATTAAACCACTCAATGATATTTGGAGATTCCTTTTATTATATTTATGAAAGAAATTAGCCCGAAATTGGGTTTACAAATGGAGATTCCTTTTACACATATATTTCCATAGGTTGATGAGAAATTTAAATTCTATATCATTATTTGAGAATGAAAATTACTTTTCTTTAGACAAGTTGAGGGGTGAGGGGTGGGGTTTGAGGATTGGAATTCAAAACATGAGTATACATAGAAGTAAATTCTTCATTTTAATATAGATGACATGCAACTTTGTTAATATATGTATATTAAAATGGAAAAACAATCATAATCTATAATAATAATTTTTTAATTATTTTTAACTAAGTTAGATATAATTTACAAAGCTATCTATATGAAATAAAATAAACTAAAACAAAAATTAACATTGATGAAATATATATATAATTTAATAAAATAAATCATTTAATAAAATAAATAATATTAATTCCTTAACAAACAAGTCAAGCACAAGTTAGGCCAGGTACCATCTGATTTGCACCTTATCCTCGATTTATGATGCTGTCATAGTGAGATAGTCAAAGTTCAGGGTTCCAATGTATTTCGGTATACTTTAGAGGCTTTCGTCTACGTGTGGAAAGCCTCTGAATTTATTGTCAAAGTTCAGGGTTCCAATGCATTTCGGTACACTGCACAGGCTTTCATCTACGAAAGATGCGTGCGGAAAGCCTCGGCATTTAAAATTAAGTGAAGGAACATAAGACTTTGCGTTAGAATGTAGACACTAAAGTTTGTTTTCTCTTAGGGACCTTTGACTCATGGAATTCATTCATAGGCCTGGTCTACATTCATGCATTTTCCTTCTACTTCGATAATAAATAGATGGACACTTGGCCAATGATACCGTAATTACGAAGTGTGGATTAACCTTTGAAATTTACGAAGTGCTTATGGGGAATGGTACCGTAATTAATGTCTTGCGCAAAACCTAATTTGGTTCTGTTGGTCAAGTATCCATGTCCTCACCTGAAAGTTCTGAGTTCTATAAGAACATGGAGACAACCAGTTTTGCCAAAGCATCGATGAGCCTTAAATCCCAATCCCAAATCCTTGCAGCTAAGAGTGAGTTGGAATGCTCGCTTTCCCCAGTTTTTCTTCTTGTTTTCATATTTTCTGTTGCATTTCATATAGCCGGAGAGTTCAGAGCTGCAGCATGCCCTTTCTTTAAGATTCCCAATTATTGCTTTTCTTGTTTCCAGATTTTCTATTGTATTTCACATACCCGGAGAGTTTACAGCTGCAGCATTGTGTTTTCTTTAAGATTCCCAATATTGTTTACTTGGGAAAGGCAGACGCCTGATCTGGTGGTGAATTCTGAAACATGTTGCATCAACTTAGTATTTTGAGTTGCATAATCTTGATCGGAATCTTGTGCATCTATGGGCGGGCGCCCCACTGTTTGGCAACAAAGGCATTTGGAGAAGCAGCACCTGCCAATATCAACAGCTTCACCTCTGCTGTGGAAAAAGATGAACACGGCGCAGTGCAGATTGTCGAAAAGTAACTAAAACGCCAATACTCTTACCTCTACATTGATTAATTGGGTTTATTCATAACATGATTTATCTCCCATCATGCTTGTTCGTTAAGTAATATATGTGTTGTTTGAGGCCAGCTGTTGCTTATTTGATATGACACAATGATCTATGTTTAATTCCGTTCTGATGTAATATACCATTGCAGAAACATTACTAACAGCGCAAGACGAGAGCTGGCCTTTTTCTCACAAGGAACAGGCNGCTTATTTGATATGACACAATGATCTATGTTTAATTCCGTTCTGATGTAATATACCATTGCAGAAACATTACTAACAGCGCAAGACGAGAGCTGGCCTTTTTCTCACAAGGAACAGGCAACCCCATCGATGATTGCTGGCGCTTGGACCCCAATTGGCGCCGAAACAGAAAACGGGTAGCAGACTGTAGCGTTGGATTTGGCAAGGACGCCATTGGAGGCAAAATGGGGAAAATTTATGTGGTTAGGGATCCCCGTGATGATCCGATGAATCC
This sequence comes from Picea sitchensis, assembly GCA_010110895.2. Classification (NCBI taxonomy): domain Eukaryota; kingdom Viridiplantae; phylum Streptophyta; class Pinopsida; order Pinales; family Pinaceae; genus Picea; species Picea sitchensis. The sequence goes on along the minus strand of SNQJ01S0010039.1, from coordinate 230,356 downwards.
ATGGCGCGGCACTCTACGTTATGCAGTCATTCAGGAAGAGCCGCTCTGGATTATTTTCAAGAGAGATATGGTGATCGAACTGAAGGAAGAGCTGGTCATGAACAGTTTCAAAACAATAGATGGGCGAGGCGTCAACGTCCACATAGCAAATGGCCCCTGTATCACTATTCAGAACGTGAGTAATATCATCATTCACGGCATTCACATTCATCATTGTGCGCCACCAAATCGAGTAGGAAACGCTCTGGTGAGGGATTCTCCATCTCATTATGCGTGGAGATGGGTACCAGATGGCGATGGGATTTCCATCATTGCATCAACCCACATTTGGATCGACCATTGCTCCTTATCGAAATGCAGAGACGGTCTCATCGATGCTGTGAGTGGATCCACATTAATTACAATCTCGAACAACTACTTCACTGACCACGACGAGGTTCCACATTCAATCCCATCTTATGTCTTCCTGCATCAATTCTAATTTTCAGTGTTTTCTTCTTCTTCTTCAAGAACTATAACGGTGGTTGCTATTGTCTTCCGTGTTTGTCTTTGAGTACCACAGGTAATGTTGTTAGGTAATGATGACAACAACATTCAAGACAAAATCATGCGAGTAACGATAGCTTATAACCATTTTGGAGAAGGTCTCAGACAACGAATGCCAAGGTAAATAATCATATTCAGACTTCCAAAACAGTAATCATACAGCAAGTTGAATCTTAAGAATTCGGTAATTAAAGTTTTGATGAGAAGCTGATTAGTATCGTTACTTATGATTTGAATGAATGCATGTAGATGTCGATTTGGACACTTCCATGTCGTTAACAATGACTATACCAATTGGCAAATGTACGCCATAGGCGGAAGTGCAAACCCCACTATATTGAGTGAAGGAAATAGATTCTTAGCATCGACAAATCCATACACTAAAGAGGTAATATTAATATTAATTTTCTGATTGTTCATTTTTTGTTTTTGCAATAGATTTGATGACCATAAGATCTATAAATATTATCATAAATATATTGGAATTAAGTTTTGACGCGAGAATATTGACGTTTCAGGTAACGAAGCGGTTAAATGTCAACAGTAATGAAGGACTGCAATGGAACTGGATATCGAAAGATGATGTGCTTCTCAATGGTGCATTCTTCAAACAATCGGGATTAGTTTCTCAAACTTTAAGAGCGCAGAGTCTAAAACCGATGCCTGGGACCCTGGTAGGAGTCATCACTCGGAACGCAGGTGTGCTCAGATGCAGGAAAAGGAGACAGGGTCGTTGCTAGATCCACAGTTTGCCAAATGCCCGAGACCACCATTCTCCTCAGCAATCTCAGTGGCTTGGAACTATTGAGTCTGGATTTGCATTAATAAGTAGTTATTTACAATATCTGTGTTGTTGTTGTAATCATGTCAGTAGCAAGCTTAGAAGTGTTGTGGAGGCCTTGGAATAAAGAGGCTTCAATATACCATCAGCGACCTCAGTGGCTTGCTACGACATCTGACATTGATATCGATTTATGATTACAAGTAACAAGTAGTTATTTGCTATATCTGTGTTGTTGTAATGATGTGAGGAACAAGTACAGAATTGTTCTGGAGAGTTTTACAATTATCAAGTAGTTATTTGCTGTATCTGTGTTGTTGTAATGATGTGAGGCACCAGCATAGAATTGTTGTGGAGGCTTTTGATTTTTTCGGTTGTGATTAAAAATGCCTTAATGTTTGTTTGCCTTTTGATCTTTGCTTATGACACAGCTCTTATTAATACATAAATGCCTTAATGTTTGTTTGCCTTTCTGTCTTTGCTTATTAACACAGCTCTTATTAATGCATATCGTGATCCTTATTTACACCACCTACTCTTGCCAGGTATAACTGGATAAATTTCATATTATTTAAATTAAAAATTAAAAATAAGACATTTTATGGCTGAAAATAATTATGGAAGGATTTATAAATAATGTATAATGTATTTGGTTAAATAATTTTAAAATAAATATTGATAGTTAAATTGAAATTAAATTAATATATATTTAATCAATATTTAACAAATTTAAAATAAAGAAGTGAACCTTTTAAGTTTTGACTTTTGACCATCTATCGTTATCATTTTAGTTAAAAATACCAAATATTTAGACCCACATTTAAAATAGTTAAATATCTATTTGTAAATATATAAAATTTTATGATAATTTCTCTTTTGGATTTATTAATATTATATATGTGACTTTTGACTATCTATCGTTATCAATTTAGTTAAAAATACCAAATATTGAGACCTACATGAAAATAGTTAAATATACATTTGTAAATATATAAAATTTTATGAAAATTTCTCTTTTGAATTTATTAATATTATATATATAAAATATATTTTTTTCATTGATGATGATTCACTATCATTGAGATAGAATTGGACTATGAGACTTTAAGAGGGTAATGGATTACTTGCAATTCTTTAGAATTTTGTTTCTATGCTTGAAAAGCACTAAGAGAAGCTCATATCATAAAGAGAAGCTTTCCAAGATCACCATAGGTTTGTTGAGTTAAAATGTTAGGAAGGTTGGTAGAGTGAAAAATATTTTGAAATTGAGGTCTAGTCTCAGTAGAGGCCCAACAATCTAAAAGAAAGTGTTTTTCATCTTCAACATTTTTAGTGTCACAAAGGTGACACACTCTTTTATCCCATGGTGTTTTCGTAATTGACCAACTCTCTTCACTATGGAGCTCTTTGATGCTTATTTTTTTCTTTAGAGATAATTTTGATCTTCTAGATTATGGTTGATTACCTCCTTATAATACCTTCATTTTCTTTTTTCCTCAAACTCTTCACACCCCATTTTTTCCTTAAATTTTGATTTAATATTATTTTTAATACTATCCCTATTCTACAAAATGGTCTCTTCCATGATTCTCCAATGGCTTAGCCAAGACTAGGCATTTTTATGTCATGCCCACTTGAGTAGAAGGTGCTTACCGCTAGAGTTTGAAGAAATTTTAGGAAACCTCTTTTTTTTCCGAGAGAAAATTTCACTTTATATTAAGAATAGTATAAACCGTTTACAAAATCACTGCAACACTGACAAAAACTTCCTTATAAAACTAAAAAAAGGAGCACTCTATACAAAGATCAGACCAGAGGGATCATTGACACAACACTACAAAAAAAACTATAAACTTCGCCATAGTCCTCTCTAGCAAAGAGGAGAGCATCCATTTAGAAAACCCAAAAAAGTACTACCTCTGAGACAAACTCTTTAAAATCAGTACATATTTAAAAAGAGAGATGGACCCTCATGGCCATACACCCAATGATTGTATGTAATTTTTCCTTGGCGAAGGTAAAGAGCCTTTTTTGAAAGGAGGTCAACAACCTTGTTTTCTTTTCTATAGATGTGGGCAAAAGTAATTGATTTGAAGAGAGGAATGAGATCAATGATTCTTTCCTTCCAACCATCTAGATTTTCCACCAAGATTGATCCTTTTCTATTAAGCCAATCGATGATGATCTTGGAATCCCCCAAAACATATAACTCAAAAATAGAAAGTCTAGTAGCAAGGGTTAACGTTGCCCATGCTCCCATGAGCTTAGCCCTGTAGTTTGTACCCTTTCCACAATTTAAAGTCCATCTATATTCTGAGTGATCATCAACCTTTAAAACTCCTCCAACACCACAAAGAGTACCATTTAATTGAGAAACCTTGTCAAACCAGGAAAGAGTTTTATCTACAGGAAGGAGTGTAGAGGAAATCCTAGGATTATAAACTTTTTGTTTATTCCCCATCATACCACAGCTCCTAAAACAAGGTAAACAATTCTCTGCACATATGGGATTATGTCCTCAAAGAGTGACTTATTTCTATCCAGCCATATATTCCAACAAATAAATGAAGGAAGAGCTTGATGATTGGAATTCTGAGAAGCCCCGTTTTGAAAGCAATCAATCAACAAATTGTCATTCCACCCATGATTGAGCTTTAACACTTTTTTAACTTCCTCCCAAACAAAAATAGTGAAGACACAACTAACAAAAATATGATTTCTTGATTCTCCCTTGAGCCTACACAAATAACACATTCTAGGCCCCTTCCAACCTCTTTTCTGCAAGTTTTTCCATGTTAATATTGTGTTTTCAACTAAAATCCAAACAAAAAACTTTAGCTTCAAAGCCTAATCAAAGGGAAGTCCCAAGTGCACAATTTCCTTCTCCATCCCCCTATATTATATCTCCATAATTTGTTTGAGAGGGCTTCATAGACATTTTTCACTGTAATTTGTCCCGACATATCACCTCCCGTCCAAATAAGTTAATCCGGCTTGTCCACTAAGATAATACCAGAGTCTTTCAAATTCCTTATGTAAGTATCCCATTCCTCTGCAAGTTCCTCTTCCAATCCCAACTCAACATTGTGAAAACAACTTTGACCTAGGGGACCTCTATCCGAAATCCGAATTGCCTGAAATAAGAGGTGGATGTTATTTTGATTTAGACAATTAATCAAATCCTGTGATAAGTAATATTCCTGGCCCATTCCCAGAATAACATCACATCGAACTGAAATTGAATGACTCGAGCCCGATCCCCAAGCCATCCAATGAAGAATAAATGATAAGTATTTCAGATAATTTTCGAGGATTGAGAACCAAAGGATGATAAAGCTTTCGTTGAACACAACCAAGAGAATACAGATCCATGAGGGATATATTTGTCTTTGATCACTCTTTTCCATAATCTCGGCTTCATCAAAGCTCGCCATAGTGTATTTGTTGCCAATGCCCTATAAAAAACAATGATATTGTGTAGGCCCCATCCTCCATAATGTTTTGGTTTAGTAATTGAAAACCAACTGCATAAATGATAACACTTCTTGTTTTTGTTACCTAACCAGATAAATGAAAAACTCAGTTTCCGGATCTTATGGAGAATCGAGATTGATAAATGTGCAAGAGTCATCCAGTAAACAGGAAGGCTCTCTAGAGAAACTTTAATTAACACAAAGTTCCCCCCAGAGAGAGCCACTTATTACACCAGTGATTTAACCTAGCCTCAAACTTGTCGATAAGCCATTGTCAGTCCTCTAATTTATAACAATCTCGATTCATCAAATTTCCCAAATATTTAAAGACAACAACTAACTCTTTACTTGAGAAATGAAGTAAATCTTTTAAATACTGTAAAGTTTGCGGAGAAACTTCCAAATACAAGAAAAGAGATTTTTGGATATTTATTACCAAGCCCGACGCCCGACATAAAACATGAAGAATAGTTTGTATTAATTCGCATTCGGCAGGAGAAGCTCTAGACATTATAAGAATGTCATCTACAAATAAAAGGTGAAGAACTTTTATCAGTCTAGAAACCTTTATCCCCATGAGGGTTCCTTGTGCTTTCTTTAAGGAGAGACTAAGGGATTCCATAACCAGAATGAAAAGTAAAGGCGAAGAGGGAAACCCTGCCTAAGGCCTCTGCTGCTTTTGAAGAAGGTGGAAGCCTCACCGTTAATCAATATAGCATAAGAAGTTGAGGTGACAGAGGCCATAATCCAGTTAGTTGTTGACATCCCAAATCCACTTTGAAGCAGTATTAGTCTTAAGAAGTCCCAATTTGTACAGTCCTAGGCCTTTTTTAAATCAAGTTTCAGAATTATGGCTTGTAACTTTTTGTTTTTAATACTGTGTAGACACTCCTGTGCTGTACTGACAGCGTCCACTATCTATCTTCCTTTGAGAAACCCCAGTTGTTCTTCAGAAAATGCTCTAGAGAAGATTGGCCTTATTCTCTTTGCTATGACTTTAGCAATTTTAGGAAGCCTCTTGTCTTCCATGTTTTTTAAGATATTCTTATACATTAGGTATCTAGCCATAGCCATGCTTACTACATCCCCAAATTTCACATACATATAGAATAACAAGCCTAACAAAAGTCAACAATAAATTTCTTCTTATCTCATATCCAAATATAAACTATTTTACAATTATTTTCCAACATATATATAATTTTTCATCTTAATAATTTCTACTAATTTAATAAAAACTTGAAGTTTTTTAAAATTTAGATTGTAAATCTTGTTTTATTACTTATATATAAACTATTTTACAATTAATTTAGAGCATATATAATTTTTACTAATTTAATAAAAACTTAAAGTTTTTTTTTTTAAATTTGTATTGTAAATTTTATTTTATTACTTATATAAAAAAAGGAAAAATAAATCTTTAAAATACAATACAATTATAATTTTTTTTTTTTCAAATTATATTAACCGATTATAACAAAAAAAAAATTCTTATTTTTAGAAAATCTCATTAAATGACCATTTTTTTTTTTTATGACATAATAAAAATGACAAAGATCAAACTCATTTTAAAAATTATTATTCAACCCTATACTAATTAATTGGTTTTAAAAACTATTCTTCAATCATGGACCACTTTACTCTTCCAAAGATCAAATTCATTTTAAATATATTATCATTCAAGCCTATTTGGAAGATCGAATTCATTTTAAATATTATCATTCAAACCTATTTGGTTTTAAAAACTATTATTCAACCATTGACCACTTTACTCTTGGAATTATTGGACAAACGTGGAGATAAAAATATTTTGATACATTTCTAAATGTTCATTTATAAGTAAGATGTGTAAAATCTAATTGAGATTGTATGATAAATTTATTTTTAAGGTTAAGAATAATGATTCAATTTAATAATAAATATTTGATTGTAATATAGGAATTGAGTGTTGTGTTGACACTACCTTAGATATGATAAACACAATTTTTTTTTGAAAAAGATCTTCTATGTCCTATGATCTTAAGAAGAACCAAAGAACTCTAAAAATATTTACGTTTTAACACTACTGCATTAATAAAAAAAAATTATACATTAACAAACAACTATAAAACTAAGAACCTAAAAATCAAAGATTTATGTTTTAACATTACTATGTTAATAAATAACTATAAGATTATGATTGTTTAGTGAAATACAATTATTACCCTAATTTTGTTTATGTAAATAACAATTTAGAGGAAATCAAGTCATACATGTATTTTGGAGTTGATCTGCATCACATGTTTAACTTGTTAAAATGTGGAGAAAATGATTAATGAAGGGTGGGAAGACTATTTTAATTTTGAAAGAAACTCCAAAAAAAATTTCTAGTCCACAAAAGAAAGTCCTATTTGATATATTTTTATTTTGGTTATTATGTATGGTTGTAAAGTTTGGGATTGCAACATTTTTATAGGCATTATTTTTCTAATCAAAGATGCTATATGTTTAAAAAACTTAAAATAAAATAAAAAAATCAATATATTGTCAAAAAAAATTAACTCCAAATGAAAAGATAGATACTATTTATTTATTTATTTTGGATAGTACTAAAACAAAATTAACATTATTAAATAAAAATGAATTCTTATTAACTAAATCATTTAATCAACAATATTCTTAAAATTTAAAAACAAAAATTAAACTTAATAAATTATTTATCATCAATAAAATTAATTATATATATATATATTTTGTGAATTTTTATATAAAATAATA
>SNQJ01S0010039.1:204687-220185 GCA_010110895.2 Picea sitchensis | reverse complement strand
TGCTTTAAAATCTAGTTGTAACCACCATTCTTGACTAAATTATTGGGGAATCATGGAAGACACCATTTTGTGGAATAAATATAATATTAAAAAAATAGTGAAATCAAAATTTAAGGAGAAAATGTGGTGTGATAAAGAGTTAGAGGAAAAAATGAAAATTAAGGTATTATAAGGATGTAATCAACCCTAATCTAGAAGATCAAAATTATCTATTTGTTTTGCCAAGTGTTAAGAAAAAAATAAACATTGCTAAGATAAAAATAAATTCTCACTAGCTCCATAGTGAAATTGGGCGCTGGTCAATTCCTAAAACGCCATGGGATGAAAGAGTGTGTCACCTTTGTGTCACTAAGAAGGTTGAAGATGAAAAACACTTTCTCTTAGAGTCTAGCCTATACCTAAATTCGATCTCATTTTCAAAATATCTGTCACACTACCAACCTTCCTAACCTCTTAGCTCAACAAAACTATGGTGATATTGAAAAGCTTCTCTTAATGCTTTTGAAGGTTGAATATGAAAAACACTTTCTCTTAGATTGTGCAGCCATTCGATCTCATTTGTAATCACTTACCTACTTAAGATTCAATACACAAATTCGATCTTAGTGGATGTTAATCATCATCATCATCATAATCATATATTTTAAAAGCATATTAATCAAAATTATATTATTTTACTCATATTATTTTAACAAAGTAAAATATACAAAAATGTTTTATTGTTGGTTTGTTATTTGGGAAACTAAACCAACAATAAAGAAATAGTCGTTATGTCCATATAATTTGGAGTAGATACTTAAATAAAATATTTGGTTTGTTATTTGGGAAACTAAACCAACAATAAAGAAATAGTCGTTATGTCCATATAATTTGGAGTAGATACTTAAATAAAATCTTTGGTTTGTTATTTGGAAAACTAAACCAACAATAAAGAAATAGTCATTATGTCCATATAATTTGGAGTAGATACTTAAATAAAATCTATAGTGCTAGAAAACAATTATAATACAAGAACATGAGTTTGAAACTAGCTCCATTACTTTATCTATTTATTACTAGCACAACCACAAGTCACTCGTGGTTGGTGAACGCTGAAATAACCGAGCCCCGGGGATTAAATACCGACCCTGTGAATAACCGAAGGACGGGGTAAGAGCTCCAGGCAGGAAAATCCCGCCCAGTAAAAAATAGTTGGAGTAAAAATCGTGACTCGTAAACTTGGGCTCTTTAGAAAATGAAATGTTAATCACTCAGAGGTGGCAATCAGCTAGCCATCATAGTAAATTTTAAATATGATTAAGTAAAAGTAAAAAAATAAACATGTGAGGAAGTTAGTGGTTGAAATCACAACCATTGATTTATTGGGGCGATTAAGAATATTCCGACAATATTTAATCTTGTCCATACAAAACTGATTAAGTACTAAAAACATATTAAATATGCCCATTATCAATAGGCGTACGAAGTAAATATATACATTATTAATATTAATTTTATATAACAATTTTAATATTATAATTAAAAAATTAATAAATAAACATCTTATTAATAATATTAAAATATTTATAATAACTAAAACAAATTATTGAAAACATAATAATTAATATTAAAATAAAATATAACGAATAAAATAATTCTTTTACTTTCCCTACACTTTATCTTATATGTAATGTGTATAATAATAACAATTTAGAAAAAGTTTTTTTTTTTTTTTTTTAATGGGCTAACCAATTCGATCTGTTCATCATCATAGAAATGGATTTATATTTTTAATTTACTAATTAATATATAAATTATTTAATAAATTTATATTTTTAATTTATTAATTAATATATAAATTAATTAATATATAAATGATTTATATTGGTTATATATAATAATTTAAATATTATAATAAAAAAATAATAAGTAAACATAATATTAATAAATTAATAAGTAAACATAATATTAATTAATGAGTGTCTCTGAGGTGTAGAACAGTTGGTGACAGAGTGTGTTGTTAAGTCACTCCGTGATGTTAAAGTTACAAACCTGCGGGGACAAAAAATCCAACCATGTTGACCGCTTAGATGCCCCTGAGTCGCGGTTTCTCAAGCCACAGGTTAATCGCAGGTCCTGCACAAATTAACAAACAAAAAAAAATATTAATTAATGAGTAAATATAATATTGATTTAATATCAAAATATTTATAAAAAATAATTTTTTTTTTCAAAATTAATAATTAATATTAAAATAAAAACAATAAAATAACAATTTTATTTTTTCTCTGCAATTTATCTTTTATATGTATTATACATAGTAAGTTTTTTAATATATATATATGATAATAACAATTTGGAACAAGGTATTTTTTAATATATAATAATAACAATTTAGAACAAGTTAATTTTTACAATTAATCTTTATTATCTTATATTTATAATTAATCTTTATTATTTTATATTTATAATTAATCTTTATTATCTTATATTTTTACTATAGATAGTTAATTTTTTTGAATATATATGATAATAACAATTTAGAACAAGTTAATTTATATGATAATAATAATTTAGAACAAGTTAATTTTTACAAGCACTTGAGAATTAATTTTTATTATAAATTGAAATTTAAGAATAATATTAACAACCATATCAATGGAGGATGAACATCCTATTTTGAATTGGTCAACAATTAATTTTTTTAATATATATAATAATAACAATTTAGAGCAAGTTAGTTTTACAAGTATTTTAGTTTTAATCTTCATCAAAGACTAAGAATAATGTTAACAACTATATCAATGGAGATAAAAAAATATATTTTGAATTTGTTAACAACTATAAAGAATCATGTTTTTGGAAAGAAAAGACATTCTTCTTTACCTTTAAAATCCCTTTTAATTGAGTTATGTTATATGGATTGAAATCGAGGGGTGTAGCATTTGTAAAAAAAAAATGGAAGGAAATTAAGGTAAATTTAAGAGAATTTTATAATTTATAATATTTAAATTAAAATAAATACATTTTATCCAGTTTTTCTTTTTCTTTTAGAGGTTGGGATTCCATCTAGTCCTTTTTTTAGAGGTTGGGATTCCATCTATTAAGATTAAATCTATAACTATGTAATGATTCTTTCACATCTTTTTTTTCATCTATAAGAATATATTTGTGTAATTATTAATAACACTTTTCTTGTAATTTTGATTAAATACTCTTCTCATACAATCATTTAATGTTCTTAACTATTTTTTAGGGTTTTTCCATTACAAGAAAAGACATTTTTCTTTACCTTTAACATCCTTTCTAATTGAGTTATGTTATATGGATTGAAATCTAGGCGTGTAGCATTTGTAAAAAAAATTGAAGGAAATTAAGGTAAATTTAAGAGAATTTTATAATTTATAATATTTAAATTAAAATAAATATGTCTTATCCAATCCTTCTCTTAGAGGTTGGGATTCTATCCGGTCTATAACTATGTAATGACTCTTTCACATCTTTTTTTTTTTTTTTTCATCGATAAAAATATATTTGTGTAATTATTAATGACACTTTTCTTATACTCTACGCATACAATCATTTAATGATTTAATGTTCTTAACTAATTTTTAGGGTGTTTCCATGACAAGGTACTCGTCCAAAGGCGCTTGCAATTCTTAAATGGGACTTCTTCTCTTCATAGGTATATAAGTGTTATTCTTCTTTCTATTGAAGTAGTTATAACTTACTATATTAAGTTTGGATCATATTCACCATGGATATGTTCACCATTTATGTGTTCATGTAATATTCTTCTTCTTAGCTAAGCCCATATTATAATTAAAAATTGTGGTCTTGAAAGGTCGAACTATAATGCCTTAGGTTGGAGAAGTCTCATGATGTTTACGTGTTTATTTTATCATTATTTAACTTTGTATTGAATTGTGGTTCACCCAATGGTCCAACATTGGTTCTTGAAATCAAATATTTAAACCAACTAATACATACACCTTGTATTATCATTGGTGGTGGTTATAACCTTTTAGTTGGATAGATTAAAACATATATGTATCATCTTGCTACTTATTTCCATCAACTAACAAATCGATTTAACGTTGTGGCTTTTCGATAGGGATTCTATGAGTTTTGGATGGACAATTTGCTAAGAATTCGAACAGTACTCGTCAATGAACGACTTGCTTGCAAAGGTAAATGGGTAACTCTTTGTATTTCAAAACCTCTAGTTTTCCTATTGTACCATTACTTTTTTATTTCAAAGTTTGCTAAAACTGTTTTTATTGTTTTCATACAGGGTAAGATGATGCCCTTTGGAGCATGGCATGTTTCACTTGGCAACACAAGATCAGGTACTCTGGTTTGTTCTCCAATCTCGAGATTAGCCACCTGCGTATTTATTAATATTTGGTTTTTTTCATTAAAACGATGTCAAGAACATCACTTTTTGGTAGCGTTGAGTTAATTTCTGTCACCAAACTTCTGTGATGGAATCAAGTAGTATATTCCCTTTGATAAATGTCTCGATCTCAACACTTTATGCTCAAAAAATTTCTCCATGGGGTGAGTGCAAGCTAATGATGGTCTCTCATGACATGTTAGTGGCAATGAAAACCTGGAAAAACAACAATTTGTTCACTTGGAGGGATTATTCAAGGTACTTATACAATGAATTTGAATATAGTGTAAGAAGATGAAACACAGTAAATTAAATTAGATTTATTAATATACAACTTTTATTCATAGATATTGTGAATAACTAGGTCAAATTTGATTTTTTCTAAAAGTGGTATCTTATTTTTCTAACAAAATATAAGGTATATGTTTTCATTTGTGTAGGTGTTGAGTATTTTAACGATGGTATTTCGTTCCAAAAACTTGTATACTTGTAGAGAACCTGTTTTTCTTGTTCTGTGTATTTTTTATAAACTTTTAATATTAATTTAATATATATTTTTTAAATTATCAAAGTCAACATATGCGTGAAATTACCATGTCTTTTGTTTGTGCAGGCTAAAAGGGTCTTCAAATGATCAAAACATTTGTTTTTAGATTGTAGGTATCGGTCTCATCTTGTGCAACATATAACTCATTTGAGTAATGGTTAAGCCGACCAAAAGTTATAGAAAAAATAAGAGAGGTAGGTATTCTAGGATTTTGATACATGTGAAGACAAAAATAAATTAAAAACAGTAAACAATAATAATTTAAAAAAAAATTATATATTTGAAATATGCATAGTCGACTCGATCTATGTCTATAATTTCATTAACCACTGTATCGTGTAGCCTATAGAAAAATAACATCAAAGACAAAGATATATAGGGGTACTAAAAAAAATGGAGGTTTTTATGAATTTGCAGACCGAACCACTAGGTTTTTCATCCCTAACCCAAGTCTGAGCCAACCAAGTCAGCATACACCTTGTCAATCCTGCCTAAAAAATTTGAATTCAAATAAGCATGCATGCGCTCTAGGAACGCACACATGCTACAAGAACACATGAACTCTCCTCTTTGTCTTTCTCTCTCCCCCTCTCACACTCTCTCTCTACCCCCCCCCTCATCCCTCTCTCTCTCTCCCCCCGTGCCACTATCTCTCCTCTATCTCTCCTACATTTACCTCTCTCTCTACCCCGCTCTTTATTTTCCTCTCTCTCCTTCTCACACTCTCTATTGCCTTACTATGCCTTTCTCTCTCTCCCTCCCACACACACTTTCTACTCCACCTATATGTCTTCCTCTCTCTCCCTCCCACAAACTAACACACTCACTCTGTACCTCCCCTCTTTGTCTTCCTCTCTCTCCCTCCCACACTCTCGCACAAACACTTTCTATCCCCTCTCCATGTATTCCTTTGTCTCCCTCCCACACTCTCACACACACATTTTCTATCCCCCCTCTATGTATTCCTCTCTCTTCCTCCCACACTTTAACACACTCACTCTCTACCTCCATCCTTTGTCTACTTATCTCTACCTCCATCCTTTCCCTCTTACTTATACGAACATGACCATGACCTAGACCATGAAATAGACCTAGACCATCACCTAGACCCCTTAGCTCTATACCCCCCCCTTGTTTTCCACTCTTCCTCTAACTCTCTCACTATCACTATATCCCCCCATGACCTACACCACGACATAGAGCTATATCTAGAGTTAGACATTGACCTAGATATTGGCATATACCATGGTATAGACCCCCCATACTCTGACTCTCTACCCCCCATACTCTCACTCTCTCACTTTGTACCTCCCCTCTTTTTCTACCTCTCTATTCCTCCCACATTCTCGCACACACACTTTCTATCCCCCATTAAGAAATTTACATCTCTCTACCCCCCTTCCTCTATCTCCCCCCTTCCTCTTACAATCAGTCTCACTCTCTCTCCACCCCTCCTCCCTCCCTCCCTCTCTCTCTCCCTGTCCCTGTCACTATCTCTCCTCTCACAATCAGTCTCACTCTCTCTCCACTCTGTCCTTGTTCAACCCCCCTCTCTTTATTTCTCTTACCACCCCTCTCACACTCACACATTCTCTCTCTACCCCCATCCTCCCTCTATATCTCCCCCTTTGTCCCACCATCTCTCCTCTCTTTATCTCCTACATCTACCACCTCTTTCTCTCTCTCCTCTACCTTCCCCCCATTTATCTCTTTATATCTCTCCACCCTCCTTTCCCTCTATCTCCTCCCTTCCTCTCACAATCAGTCTCATTGTCTCTCCACCCCCTCCTCCCTCCCTCTCTCTCTCTCCCCCTCCCTCTCACTATCTCTCCTCTCTCTCTCTCTCATACATCTAACCCTCCCCACTTTCTCTCCCCCCTTCCTCTCACTCTCTCTCTACCCACTCTCTTTGTCTCCCTCTCCCTCCCTCTCACACACTCAAACACTCCTTGTGCATCCCCCCTCTCTTTATTTCTCTTTCCCCCACCTCACACTCACACATTCTCTATCTACCCCCCTCCTCTCTCTATCTCTCTCTATCACTCCTCTCTTTCTCTCCTACATCTACCATCGCTTTCTCTCTCTCATTATTAGTCTCACTCTCATTATATCCCCCTCCCCCTCTCTCCTTTACTCTCCCTCCATTTCTTTCTTTATATATATCTTCCTCCCTTTCCCTCTATCTCCCCCCTTCCTCTCACAATCATTCTCACTCTCTCTCCACCCCTTCCTCCCTCCCTCTCTCTCTTCCCCTCCATCACACTATCTCTCTCCTCTCTCTCTCATACATCCACCCCTACCCACTGTGTCTCCCCCCTTCCTCTCACTCTCTCTATACCCTCTCTCTTTTTCTCCCTCTCCCTACCTCTCACACACTCAAACACGCCTTTTCCAACCCTCATCTCTAAATTCTTTCTCTTCCCCCTCACACACTCACACATTCTCTCTCTACACTCGTCCTCCCTCTATCTGTCCCCCTCCCTCCCATTATCTCTCCTATCTTTCTCTCGTACATCTACCACCTCTTTCTCTCTCTCGTTGTTGTTAGTATCACTCTCACTATATCCTCCTCCCCCTCTCTCTTTATATCTCTCTAGACCCCCTTCCCCTCACACCGAGTCTCATTCTCTCTTTCTTTTTTGTTAGTCTCACTCTCACTATCTATTTTCCTCTCTCTCTCTCTCTCTCTCTCTCTCTCTCCCTCCATGCTTCCTCCTCTTTTCCCCTAGTTATACATCCCTCTCTCTATGTCCATCTAAATGAAAGTCATGTCTCACAACAAATAAATGGTACATGTGCAACAAAGAAATGTAACCTCGCTTGTAAGGTGAGTGTTAATTTTTTGTTATTCTTTCAATGGAATATTACTTATATGATTACTTATATGAACATGACCATGACCATGACCTAGACCATGAAATATACCTATACCATCACCTAGAGTCCCCTAGCTCTATACCCCCCCTCTTTTTCCGCTAGTCCTCTAACTCTCTCACTCTCACTATCTTCCCCCATGACCTAGACCACGACATAGAGCTAGATATAGAGTTATATGTTGACCTATATATTGACATAGACCATGACATAGACCCCCCATACTCTCACTCTCTCACTCTCTACCTCCCCTCTTTTTCCACCTTTCTCTTCCTCCCACATTATCGCACACACACTTTCTATCCCCCATTAAGTTATTTATACCTCTTGTTGGGTTATGAAAAAGGTACAAATATCTTCCTTTTTCCCACAGTTCATGATATAATATTGATTGAATTCTCGGTTAATTAGGGGTAAATAGGATAGAAAATGATCAATATGTCTTCTAGCGTTATTATTTAAGTTATATTAAATAAGATTCTAAAATACGATTGGAATTGTTTGATTTTGTTACAGGATTGGATAAATGTTTTCAAACACGATATAGAAAAGGAGATCTTGAAGATGCTTAAGCTATTGGAGGTTGAGGACTTTTGGCACAAAGTAGTTTTGAAGATGATTGATTTTCTATATTGTAACTTTATAATAGTAAATAAATCTTGATGATCTCTCGATCCTTAGGATGGCTTAATTTACCCAGATTATTGTAATACATAAAGGGTAATAGATCCTGAAAGGGATATATAAGAATTTCATCCAAGTATTCAAAACTTAGAATTTCTTTGCGCAAACATTTTTTGTAAATGTTGTACCAGCTATGGAATCAATAAAAGATTTGAACTTTTTCACCATTTCTACATAATGAGTTTCTAGTAGAAGTGCTTTTGAGAACCGAGGGCCCAGTCTGAAGGAGTTATTGTCTCAATCTATAATCGTATCAGTTTTGATTTCTTTTTTATGATTTAAATTTCCTTTACAATAGTTAAAGATAGATGCACAAGTGTGTTAATGCTTTATTGTTGATTTCTTATAAGAGATATATGTTTTGGTTTGAATGTTAATGATTGTTGTTCCAACTTCCATTACTATAGTTTGCTGCTTGGCAATTCCTCACATTTTCATACGCACTGTTCCTTTTACTTAGATTCACATTTGCTATTTCTTTCAATTAAGTTACATTTGACATTCATTTCAATTAAGTTACAATTTTTGTTCCTTTTAGTTAAGTTACATTTGTTGTCCCTTTTGATTAGATTACAATTGCTGTTTCTTTCCACAGATAGATTAATTTGCTATTTCCTTTCCATCAATTTGATTCATAGTTGATAGTTACTTCTGCAAGTCTTTACATAGATTCAATTACTGCTTTTTAGTTAAATGAATTCAACATATTAGTTAGTTCCTTTTCATTCGCAGCATGTTAGTAATCATATTTCAATTCCGTTAAGTAAGATCTTAGTCTCAGAATATTTAATGAACATTTAAGGAACTTAATTGTGGATAAACTCAGGTTTGATTTAACTACGTTATTTTAGCCTCTACGAGCTATCTGCATAGACTTTGCTTATATTCTTGAGATAAAATACGAATCTTCGGGTTGATAAATTAATGTTAAACTAAGGTTGTTTTTAGACATGTTTAGAGCCCAACATTTTGGCACCGTTGCCGGGGAGAATTTCAAAAGTGGCATAGGTTGTGTCTCTGGAGGACCAGGTATTGAAGATGAAAGATAAGAACCTACACAAGCAATAAGTAAGATGCTTATGCCAATGCTTACCTCCAGTTTACACTTAAGAGGTTATATAGGTGTTTATTTTGAATTTTTTTTTGCATGAAGTGTGTATGAATAAGAAAAAAGAACTTGAAAAACCAAAACCCCCACCAAAAACTACCAAAGCCCAAGGCTCAGTGCTCCCTAGGAGACACACTTTCATAGATGACATCATCTGAAAAGTTGAATCTCAAGCTTCGGTTGGACCTAGGAAAGGACCTACCCAAATCCCTCAGGAAACAGTTTCACCAATTGCAACCCACGTTGAGATTCATAGAAAAACTGAAGGGACTGAGAAAAGCTTTCAAAGCACAGATCTTCCACCCCTCAACCCTTTAGAAGAGGGAAATTATCGTAATATCGAGGAAGGAGAAGGAAAAACCAGTGGGATTGCCATGGCAGACCCATCACCACCCCTTGATCTTAAATCTCTTGTAAAATAAGAAGGCATACCCGAAATCCCAGATAGAGGGAGTGCAATCAAATCCCCTAGGGGGTCAAATAATCAACGACCTCGAATAAAACACCCAGATCAAGAAATTCTGGAAGATTTTTGGCACATTTTCGATCAAATGGCACAGCCAAATCAACAATGTCCCCAGACCGCCACATTGGAATATCTGATATTTGATGCAATTGCCAATGCCTTCATAAAAGAAATCCCCCTACAGAACCTGCCAACCTTCCATGGATTGATCTTAGAAGACCTGGGTGCATTCTTATTCGAATTTGATGTCCTATGTAGAGGGCATGATTACACCTCTGAACCCCAAAAATTAAAACTGTTCCCCTCCACTCTGAAAGGAGAAGCTCTGCACTGGTTTATGGGATTGGGAGGCGGAACTATAAACTCATGGGATGAGATGAAATGGGCCTTCTTGAAAAAATACCAAGATTATTGTAGGAGACCTAAAACATGAAATATTTCAAATGAATGCAAAAGAAAATGAGACGTTAGAAGAACATGTTGAAAGATTCCAATATAATTTGCAAAGGTCTCCTTATGGATCATTACCAGGTGAGGTGCTTAAAGCCACTTTGCTAAAAGGAATGAAAGATGAATGGGTAGAAACATTAAATTTAATGGGGAAGGGTGACATTTATAAAGAAACTTATGATAACATCATTCTATTGTGCATCAGGTGCTAACGAGGAAGTACACAGACTAGATCAGGAATGCAAACTTCCCTCACCAGAAATAGTAATATTACCAGCAGGGGTGTTACGTGAGATGAAGTTGGTAATCTCTTAGAAAATTTCAAAACAGATATTCTGAGCACTATGAGTACACAATTGGATGTATTGTAGGCCAAATAGAAAAAAGAAAAATCAGAATAGACTTTGGCCATATTTTGCCACAAATGTAGAAAAAAACATGGTCCAAGGGGATGTCCTTTGGATGTGGTTCGGGTTTGCGCTATTTTCACCAAGGATCATGACACAGAGTAGTGCCCATCACTCCCTGTACTGAAATTTGTATTTAGATAAGCAGAAGAGGAAACATAACCATTATATCTGATGGATTAGCGTCGTCAATGGCAGGCCCAACCTCCAAATACACTCTAGGACCCCTCCTCTTTCTTTTCTGGACAGTGTAATCAACATCAAAATTCTAGTAATGCATGGAAGGGCCAGCCATTTACTAATCAGAACTGGCAGCCACAACAATACCCACCTGCAAATCCCACTTGGCCGAACCAGTCCACTACAAATCCCATCTGTCAGAATCAACCAACTGCAAGTCCAGCCTGGTCTAACTCACAATACCCCACCCCATCCTGGAAAAACTCAAATAACAACCCCTACCCTTCGCAGTAGCCCAATACGACTGCCCAAAACCCAAATTGGAACCAGAATTGGCAGCGCCCCATGGGGATAGACAATCAACCCATGGAGATGACCCCTCAAACCCAACCCACGTTGTAAGCTCCAATCCAACTGCCCCAAAACCCTCAATCGCAATTGTGCCCTCAATTACCAACCCAAACCCACCCAAATCCTAATAATAGACCAGCTCATCTCATCCAGATTATGGAAATTAGAGAAGGGGAAAACAACTCGGTAGGGTGCAACGAAATCCGGTTGAGATCGGGGCGTATAATATCTCTTGAAGAAAATAACATTTTCTAAGAGCAGGAGAATGAAAATAACAAACCACTAGCAATAACACCCTCGAATGTGGTAATAATGGAAGAAATTGAGCAGGGGGGAAACACAATTGAGTCATAGGATCCTGATAAGGATGCAACTCCTTCCCCTCCATTCCCCGAAAGATTGATTATAGAAAAACCTACCGTGTATCCTAACTTCGAAATTGTAGGGGAACTCAAGAATTTATATGTCAATATCCCACTCCTACAGGCTCTGGAATACATTCCAATTTATGCAAAGACGATTAAGGAACTATGTAGGAGGAAGCCTATTAGGAAAATTAAAAATTCATCATCAACAATTCACATAGTAGGATCCATGTTCTAATTCTAGGTAGACAAGAACCAGTCAAATATGCAGATCCAGGGAACCCCATAGTAACAGTTCAGATCTAGGGCTATTCTTTTCCAAATACACTAGTTGATTTGGGGGCATCCATCAATATCCTGACTATGGAAACCTACAACACCCTAGGTTTTGACTCCTTCGAACCCACCCCAATTATGTTACAATTGGTTAATCGATCAATGGTTAGACCAATCGACACACTACATAATATAGCAATCTCAGTTGACTCTTGGGAATATCCAGCGGATTTCCTCATCATCAACCCAAGAAGTGGACTCGAAGGGAATCCATTGATACTAGGCAAACCATGGCTAGCAACACATGATGTGTACATAGGATGTCGAATGGGTAATATGACAATTGATAGAGGAGGTGTCACAAAAAATATCATCTTATATCCTCCATCCAAGCCAAGCCTGACTTTCATATATCCACAATTTCCACCACCACGATATCCAGAAAAGGATTTACGAGCCCCTCTCATGTTGGAAGAAGCTATTAGACTCAAGAACCATCTAGAGGTTGACATAATCAGTGGGTTTATTAATATCCCAACCATTGTGGGTAATCCAACATGCCAGATGCTCCAAGTTGTTCTAGACTGTGAAGCACAGGGAGACTCACTGGAAGATTTAATGGAGCAACAAATCTTGACTACTGTTGTTCGTAAAAGCAAATCCATTGAGATTGCACCATAGAAGTCTCTGAACATTAATGCCAATTTAGATGAGCAACAACAACAAAAGATGATTCAAGTCCTTTCTAAATACCAAAAAGATTTTGCCTGGGATCATTCTGACATGAAAGGTATTGATCCGCAACTCTGCACACACCACATTTATATTGAGAAAGATGTCAGACCTATCTGATAGCCGCAGAGAAGACTGAATCCCCACCTCAGGGATATTGTTAAAGAAGAATTACAAAAGATGTTCGACGCAGATTTCATATATCCTACCTCAGATAGTCGATGGGTTTCCCCATTAGTGATCGTCCCCAATAAAAATGGGAAATGGAAGAGTACAAGGAACTTAACAAAGCCACTCAAAAGGGCCACTTCCCGAAAATGGGAAAATTACCAACACATCTATCATCAAGGGAAAGAAAATTGATCATCCAGCGTAGCGCACGATTCACTTGGATCGGTAGATATCTCTTCCACACAAGAGCTGACCTCCAGATCTATAGATGCATACGAGATGACGAAATATATGACATACTGAAGGGAGGACATGATAAGCCCTATGGTGGGAATTTTGCAGACCACAGGACTGGACACAAAATTTTACAGATGGGCTATTATTGGCCCTCAATATTCAGAGATGCAAATAAATACATCCAGACCTGTGACAGTTGTCAGTGGATGGGAAAAATAGGTCTGGCTGATGAAATTCCCTTGAAAGCACAAGTAGTTGTAGAACCATTTGAAAGATGGGCACTAGACTTCGTTGGCCCCTTCAATACAAAGTCAAATCAGAAGGCCTATATTCTTGTTGCAATGGACTACATGACCAAATGGGTAGAGGCAAAAGCCTTACCAAATGCAACAGAACAAGTAGTCATCAAATTTCTTTTCAAATTATTTGTACACTATGGAATACTTGGAGAAGTAATCACTGATGGGGGGTCACAATTTACAGCTCATAGAATCACCACCACCCTGACCAATTATCATATTAAGCACATATTTACTTCTCCATACCACCCACAAGAAAATGGGCAAGTAGAAAGCACCAATAAAGTCCCGTAGGCAATCCTAACAAAGACTGTCTCAACAAATTGACATAATTGGGCTACTGAGCTCCCAAATGCCTTATGGGCTTATCGCACAACATGGCGTAACACCACTGGCTACTCTCCTTATCACCTATTCTATGGTAAAGAACCCAACTTCCCAATCAAGTTTGATATCAAGACCCTAAGGATGGCCCAAAAAATTGGACTGGATCTTACAAAAGCACATAAACAATGCCTTCAGCAACTCAACGAGTTGGATGAAGCATGCTTGTCTGCTGTGGAGCGCAAAACTGTTATTCAACAACAGAGAGTGACCTGGCATGAAAAACATATCAAGAAGAAATCATTCAAGATAGGTGATTGGGCGCTTCTCTATGATTCCAGATTTTAGGATTTCCCGGGAAAATTACAGACATGGTGGCTGGGACCATATGAAATTAATGAAGTCCATGATAATGGAATGGTCACTGTAAGTACCATCGACGGGTCTAGATCTCCATTTCTAGTCTATGGACACCGGATACGACTCTACCATCAACCGCCTTCAAAAGAATCTTTCTACCAAGAAGTAGGTAAGGACCCTACCATTCAGATTTTGGCTAGATGGGAAGGTAACCCAACCACTCCAACTCCATAAATGATGAATTTTGTTGACACTGTACATACTGTATATAGTTTTTTTATATAGATCTAATTGAGTTGTTATTTTTTATTTTTAGTATTATGAAAGTCACTTGGGAAATAGGAACTAGGGAAGATAACTGTAATGAACACAATTAACACTCTTTTATGTTCCTCACTCTTGCTTTATCTTATCACACAAACCCTGTCTTTCACAGAAAAACGAATATGTCATGTTCTGTAGTAGTGATTGGGAAACTATAATGAACTCATGACATCAACAGACCATCCAATACTTGATTATGAAATAAACTGACCCATAACAATTGAATGAATTTAGTTGATGACCAATCAACCTTAGATTTAAGCAAAAATACATTTCCATGGGAAGTTTCCAAAATTACCTAATCAGATGGTTAAAAATTTAATAATTGTCGTTCCCTTCGCGTGATTGTTGTTCCTTTCAGTATCATTGGTGTTCATTTGAATAGAACAATTGACATTCCCTTCGCACGATTGATGTTCCTTTGATTATTGTTGTTGTTCATTTGAACGAAACAACTGTCGTTCCCTTCATGCGATTGTTGTTCCTTTGAAGTATCGTTGCTATTCGTTTTGTTGTTCCTTCATCTCGGGTCGCGCTATGCATTTTAAAAAGGAACAACTGTTGTTCCTTCTGTGTTTTTTTTCCTCATTGTCGTTCCTTTCCTTCATGTTGTTAAAACATTAGACATTCCTTTGGGGTACGTCTTTCACTAAGTAATTTTCACCAACATTATTTCTAATTATCATTGCAACGATCTGTCATTATTTTGTGGACTATCTCTCATACCTTATCAAATTTTTTTTGGATTAATTTCTTCGAAATATCTTAAATATTGTTCATAATCTGTAACCACCATAATTTGTTTATTTTCCCTATATACATACAAATATACTTGAATGATAATTCACCTTCATATTATAATAAGGAGTCTTAAGCACACTTTTACTTGGCATCCTTACACTTCTTTACGCCATCCCTTACTCTTAAGGAGTAGATGAGCCTCCCTTAATAGAGAGTGCCCCCGCCCC
>SNQJ01S0010039.1:193478-204663 GCA_010110895.2 Picea sitchensis | reverse complement strand
TGAAAAATAAATAAAAATATAAGTAATAAACTTCTCCCACAAAGAATATGGGGTATCATCACGAGCCAACCTACCACGATCATAGGATAATAACGTAAGTGACATTCCCACTATGGCTACCACACCAGGTCAATGGCCTTTGACATTTTTTCGTCAAAGGACAAGGGGTCTCATCACGAGGTGGCTTGTTCACTTAAGTTACAATCTAGTGAGTGGCATTATCATCATCTGGCTACCAAACCAGGATAGTGATATTTTTTGGAAAAGACAATTCAAATATTTATTAAGGATACGAGCTCATCTATGGGTTCAAATGAAACCCTGTCGAGGCTATGGATGCCTACTGGCAGCAGTGGCTCTGCCTATGGTATGGAAGTTTACCTTAAAAAAACCAAGTTTCTATGTGTCTCTAGACTTCCTTTAGTCAATAACAAGGCTACCATTTCAGTTATATTCAATAACTCAGGAAAAGTAACAACATTATGACATGTGGAATATTTTTAAATGAACAGACTTAATTTATTCGGATTATTTTTCCTTAAAACATTTTGAGCATAGGTACAAAAATTTGAATTTCCCACGAAAGAGGACTATCATTTATGATTACTGTTAAATATGCTTTTTGAAAATCATACATGATTGGTCCCCACTGGCAGCAACAACGTCATTATTACCTCTCACCAGAAATACCTACACTCATTACTTTCGCCTACGTTGACGGTCGAGGTCGACCTCTACATTAATTAGGGGAGTGGATGCTCGGCACGCTTTCCGATAAGATTGTGATGATTGTAATAAATGGAAAATCCACATTTTTATACACTCGTTGTTCTCTGATATTTTCTATTTTTCGTAATATTTCCTCCAAGCTGGTCTAACCAAGTTTACAACCAGGAACGATAGTTTTTCTCATTTTCTCACAGAAAGATGGGTGGCCAAAGTGTGCGTAGGGATCCAACATTACTGCAGGTAACTGAGTAGGAAAGAGAAATCTTACACCATCTGGGGTGGATATATTACTTCAACCGGTTGCAAGGATATGATACGAACATCACGCTTGAATTCTTTTAGAACTTGCAGGGAGAAATCTCCATGGTTTGAGATATACAAATCCAAATTACTCTAAAAGTCATAGCAGGAGTTACAGGTCTCCCTAACTCAGGAATTCAATGGATAGGAATATATACAGTGCTCAAAGAAGCTGTAGAATCCTTCATAGACCCTGGAGGGTAATTGGATAAAAAGGGAAAGGGACTTAACCCCAACACTCTCAGCGAACCATGGAAAGAATTGGTAGGGGTAATTCAGAGGTACATCACCTATGATGGAAGATACGATGTAATCCGACCATGCCACCTCAATTTGCTAGAGGCACTCAAACAAAGGTTAGTAATCAATCTACCATTTTTTCTAAATGCCATGTTACATGAGGTTTCCATAAGAACACAGAACACCAAGGATCCTGTTACTATCATCAACCACCATGGATTAGTTAAATTGATAGTAAATAAGGTCGTGAGTCAAACTCAATTAACCTGGGGTAATATTATCGAGGCCAATAGACCTATACAATTGGAACAACCTGAATTATATCATGAATACACACCATAGGAAATTGAAGAGATACAGGAAGGGGAGGCCACTGCCCAAATATAAATTCCACCTCCTCAACCTCAAGTCGAAGCAGACCCTGTCCAAATTACAGAGACTCGGACCTCACAAGCAGAAGCATTAATGAGAAAGAGGAAAAGAGCAATGACTGCTCCTAAAGCCCCCATTGAGAGGAAGAGGAGAAGCATACAGACAAGAGACCCTGAAGAAATTTACGAAATGACTGAACAAATTCAGGACATTACAGAGCACTCACTACAGGAAAATGTTTAATAAATTGAGCAAGCAGAAAAAACCTCATAAGGGAACAATCAGAAAGACACCCAACTAGCATTGGAGCACCTGAAAAAACAATTTTTGAAAAGCTATGAGGTAGAAATAGCTCAAGTTTTAGGGATGTTAGTGACCTCAATGAACAAAGACACAAATAGACCAGAAGAATACCAAGAACGAGCCTCTTCTTCAAAACCTTAT
Source organism: Picea sitchensis (assembly GCA_010110895.2). Lineage (NCBI taxonomy): Eukaryota > Viridiplantae > Streptophyta > Pinopsida > Pinales > Pinaceae > Picea > Picea sitchensis. Next base: position 202,578 of record SNQJ01S0010039.1, on the reverse strand, counting down.
GAAGACTTTCCTGATATTGAAATGTCATTCCCAGAGAACACAACACAGGAAGAACCTCATCTTGAGGTAAGAAGCCCTCTTGGGAAAACAAAGAATTTGGAAGTAACAGAGGAACAACCACCTACTGACTAGGATGAAGAAAACCTTGAGACCCCTCACAAATAGAAATCAGGAAAAATCCATAGGATAATTAGAAAGCTAAAAAAGGAAAACAAGATGTTGAAGAGAAGGGATGAAAAGGTTGAAGTATTAAAGCAAAAGGTTGGCAAACTCAGGGAAATTATTAAAGAATTAATAAAGCAGCTAGAACAAGCATATAAGGCCCACAAAAGAAAGAAAAACAAAAGGCCTAGAGTGCAATGAATAAACCCTATTCCTAAAAGAGTAGTCACTACAAACTCTATGGGGATACTGACAGACCCTGAAGAAATAATAGTAGAGGATGCAGTAGCTTAGAATGAGGAAGTAATTCCTTTAGAAACAGCTAATGTTGAAGTGGAGATAGATGCCCCAGTCTCAGAGGAAACAACTCAATTCCTTGAACATGATGCTACCATTAGGAGATCGGAGGAAGAATTGATACAGTTCCAACAAATCCTGATCCAAAATAGAAATGAAATAATGACTATGACATAGCATCAAGAATCTCAGTCTCAGGAACATAGTGCCATCGTTTATAGACTGTAAGTAGAGATGATGCAAGCCCAACAAACATTAAATCAATCTAGATATGAGATGGGTGCTATGGAAGAGTATCAAACATCCCAGTCTCAGAAACAGAGTGCCATCATTGATAAGTTAAAGGAAGAGCTGGTAGAAGCCCAACAAGCACTAACTCAAACCAGGGATGAGATGGTTACTATGGACGAACATCAAAGAATTGTTAAAAAATTAAGATCCATGGAGGAAACAGAGCATGAGACTTATGTTGAGTTAACCAGAGCCTAGGAAAAGACAAAGAAAACACAAAACCAATTTGAAAAATCTTTGAAGAAAATCAAAGAGATTTGTGATGTTTACTCTTATGCAATCAATTGCAGAGCTACTGCTACCAATTATACACTATTCTTGCTGGAACGTTACATGTTGTTAAGGGTAAAATCCATCAGAGCAGGTAAGCCAATTACATTTACCACTGTCCCAAAGTTCATTTCATGTTTTAGAGAGCAGGAAGAGAAGGTACAATACTTTCTGTGTGAATTATACTTCCATAACTTCATTTTGGAAGATGACAGGGGAAATAACCCTGGTCCCTTTATTGGGGACATACAGTTTCAGGCATTCCTTTCCTTCAATAAGAACCAAGTCAGATGAGGCAAATCTCACAAGAATTTTATAAAGAGGGAAACTAGGTTAGATCCATGGATTAGAGGGGAGCCCCCAAAGTCCTTTCCATCCATTATGCGACATAGAACCTTCAGGAAAAGGGAGGGGGTCATGGACTCTTTAGCTCCCATCCATCGATAGGTTATACATTCAGGCATCATATATTTTAGAGAACTCAAAGAAGAAGCTCTTGATGCTTCTAAGGTGAGATGGGATGCATCTTCCAATGAATCCAAAACTAGGGAATCCTTTGGGTTTAGGAATTTCTTTGCAGCTACCTACAGAGTGGAAAGGTATTCTAGAGTTCTCCAGGAGGAAGGACCTTCTTGGATTGGGTGCATATATAATCCCCCTATCCTTTGGTTTCCCCCAGAAAGTTACTAGAAGGATTATCAAATTAATAAGAAGAGGGAGGATGCTGCTTTTGTAGAGATCAAAAGTAATGGGTTTAGAAGACCTGGTGAACCAACATTTCCTCCTTACAGCATCACTGCTTTACATGTAATATCTCAACTTGCATGAGGAAATGCAATAAGGTAAGCTGGGGGGTATGTTGGGTTATGAAAAAGGTACAAATATCTTCCTTTTTCCCACATTTCATGATATAATCTTGATTGACTTTTCGGTTAATTAGGGATAAATAGGATAGACAATGATTAATATGCCTTCTAGCATTATTATTTAAGTTATATTAAATAAGATTCTAAAATACGATTGGAATTGTTTGATTTTGTTACAGGATTGGATAAATGTTGTCAAAGCCAAGATGACAAAAGAGATCTTGAAGATGCGTAAGCTATTGGAGGTTGAGGACGTTTGGCACAAAGCAGTTTTGAAGATCATTGATTTTCTATATTGTAACTTTATAATAGTAAAGAAATCCCGAGGATATATCGATCCTCGGGATGGCTTAATTTACCCAGATTATTGTAATACATAAAGAGTAATAGATCCTGAAAGGGATATAGAAGAATTGCATCCAAGTATTCAGAACCTAGAATTTCTCTACGCAAAAAGTTTTTGTAAATGTTGTACCAACTATGGAATCAATAAAAGATTTGAACATTTTCACCATTTCTACATACTGAGTTTCTAGTAGTAGTTCTTCTGAGGACCAAGGGCCCAGTCTGAAGGAGTTACTGTCTCAATCTGTAATCATATCAGTTTTGATCTTTGTTTTATGATTTAAATTTCCTTTACAATAGTTAAAGATAGATGCACAAGTGTGTTAATGCTTTATTGTTGATTTCTTATAAGAGATAGATGTTTTGGTTTGAATGTTAATGATTGTTGTTCCAACTTCCATTACTGTAGTTTNTGTTTTATGATTTAAATTTCCTTTACAATAGTTAAAGATAGATGCACAAGTGTGTTAATGCTTTATTGTTGATTTCTTATAAGAGATAGATGTTTTGGTTTGAATGTTAATGATTGTTGTTCCAACTTCCATTACTGTAGTTTGCTGCTTGACAGTTCCTCACATTTTCATATGCATTGTTCCTTTTACCTAGATTCACATTTGTTGTTTCTTTCAATTAAGTTACATTTGTCATTCCTTTCAATTAAGTTACAATTGTTGTTCCTTTCAGTTAAGTTACATTTTCTCTCCCTTTTGATTAGATTACAATTGTTGTTTCTTTCCACAGATAGAGTAATTCACTATTTCCTTTCCAGCAATTTGATTCATGATAGTTACTTCTGCAAGTCTTTACTTAGATTCAATTAATTCTTTTTAGTTAAATGAATTCAACAGATTAGTTAGTTCCTTTTCATTCGTAGCATGTTAGTAATCAGATTTCAATTCTGTTAAGTAAGATCTTAGTCTCAGAATCTTTAATGAACATTTGAGGAACTTGATTGTGGATAAACTCAGGTTTTCTTTAACTACGCGATTTTAGCCTCTACAAGCTATCTGCATAGACTTTGCTGATATTCTTGAGATAAAAGACGAATCCTCGGGTTGATAAATTAATGTTAAACTAAGGTTGTTTTTAGACATCTTTAGAGCCTAACACCTCTCTACCCCCCTTCCTCTATCTCCCCCCTTCCTCTCACAATCAATCTCACCCTCTCTCCACCCCCTCATCCCTCCCTCCTTCTCTCTCTCTCCCTCCCTCTCACTATCTCTCCGCTCACAATCAGTCTCACTCTCTCTCCACCCTTTCCTTGTCCAACCCCCCTCTCTTTCTTGATATCCCCCCCCTCTCACACTCACACATTCTCTCTCTACCCCACTCCTCCCTCTATCTCTCCCCCTTCGTCCCACTATCTCTCCTCTCTTTCTCTCCTACATATAACACCTCTTTCTCTCTCTCCTATACCCTCCCCCCATTTCTCTCTTTATATATATCTACCCTCCCTTCCCTATATCTCCCCCCTTCCTCTCACAATTAGTCTCACTCTCTCTTCACCCCCTCCTCCATCCGTCTCTCTCTACCCATCCCTCTAATTATCTCTCTTCTCTCTCTCTCTCTCATATGTCTACCCCTCCCCACTTTCTCTTGCCCCCTTCCTCTCACTCTCTATATACTCTCTCTCTTTGTCTCCCTCTCTCTCCCTATCACACACTCAAAAACTCCTTTTCCATCCCCCCTCTCTTTCTTTCTCTTCCCCCCTCTCACACTCACACATTTTCTCTCTACCCTGCTCCTCCCTATATCTCCCCCCCTCCCTCTCACTATCTATCCTCTCTTTCTCTCTGACATCTACCACCACTTTCTCTCTCTAATTTTTAGTCTCACTCTCACTATATCCCCCTCCCTCTCTCTCCTTACTCTAGGCCTCTTAACGATTCATTTCAATATCACTATCTCTCCTCCTCCAAACAATCCTTACAATTTGGTTTCACTGCAATCTCATAATCTCTAAGCCTCCAAACAGTCATAATGTCTATTTAAGTAGGTTCCATTCCTCCAAATATCTTGTCACTAGACCCAGAGATTGATGTAGACCATGACCTAGACCACCACATAGAGCTGGATCTAGATTTGTACATTTACCTATAGATTGATTTATATAATGACATAGACCCCCTAGCTCCATACAATCCTAGGAATAAATTATACTCAATCCTCAACCCTAGCTTAACTTGAGCACTAAGTGCACTATGCATATACCTTTTGTACAACCCTTTCACTCACATCACCCACATCTCAGTGCTCTAACCATTGCTCTATCCTTAAAAACGCTTTCAATCCTAACCCCTTAGGCCTTGGTTGTCTCCATACCCCTATACATTATTATTCATAAAAAGGTTTTGTGGATATTAAATTCTATATCCGTTGCATTAAGAGCACACACATGCTCGTGTGACTTGACTGAGTTGGTCATTTATGCTTAGCATGAATGCACTGGCATTCCTAGAACGTGCACGCGCTTTATTGCACATGTGTTCTAGGAATGCATGCACGTTACTACTGGGCATTTTTTGGTTCTAAGAACACCCCACCTCATATATCTCATGGTCGAGAAAAAACATGATAGATTCAGACAAAATCATCCTGCACAGACAAGTTTCACTTTTTTTAGTGTTCTTGTTAGATGCATATAAACTTTTGTGTTATTGCTAGACCATTGCAAGAAAATTTGGAAGACAAATTTGTCAAGTGCAATTGGAATTGTTGTTTTTATGTAATTGTGTCTTCTTGGAATTGGAAGACAAATTTGTACATGTTTATCCATCTAAGATCCAAGTCATCCATGACTAGCCAGCCCTGACCACACTAACCGAGCTTCAGAGATTCTTGGGACTGGCCAAATTATACTGACGATTCATGTTGGGATTCTCCCATATTGCATGGGCCCTTAGCTAGGTGACAAAGGGAGGTGGCAGGGAAAATTTTGTGTGGGGGAAGGAACAACAATGAGAATTAAATGATCTAAAGAATCTCTTGTGCTCAGCTCCAGTACTCTCCTTTCCTGATCTGCAACAACCATTCGAGATTGAGACTGATGCATATGCTTATGCTATAGGTACGGTTCTCACTCAACATGGTCATCCGGTTGCATTCTATAGTGAGACACTCTCAGATACTGTTTGGAAATACCCCACCTATGACAATGAAATGTAGTCCATTGTAAAATCTTTTCATCAATGGTAACATTACTTTATAGGAAAGGAGACGATCATCCACATAGATCACAAGCCTTTGCAGTTCATACATAGACATGGGAAATTATAGAACGATCGCCATTAGAAGTGGTCCACCTACATGCAACAGTTCCATCTCAACATCAAGTATAAGACATGGATATCAAATCATATCACTTACTGCCTCAGTTTCCCTCCCATGGCCACATGCACCACTATGCTCCATTCATGTGTACATGAGGCATATGAGTGGCCCCAACTTTATCAGCAATATCCAGACTTCGCCACCACCTATCAACTCTTGGGTATAGGCGCGACTGTCACCGATTTTCACATTCAGGACAAACTATTATGCCATCTGGTCCATATCTATGTTCCTACAAGAGAGCATGCAAAGATGATTTGGGAAGCCCACTACAGTCGGATGGTGAGACATTTTGGTGTGGAGAAAACTGTGGCCATTCTTCAGAAACATTTCTATTGGCCAAATCTTTGATAGGATGTCAACAAATATATCAGATCTTTCACTGCATGTGCCATTACCAAGCCAACCATCAAGAAGAAAGGATTATAAAACCCTCTTCATACTCCCGGGAAGCCTTGGGAATCCATATCAATGGATTACATGTCTGGCCTTCCATCCACCAAGTAAGGAAACAATTGTGTATTTGTGGTCGTTGATTTATTTTTGAAGATGGCGATCCTCACAGCCTACACGAAGAATATCACAATGACAGATACTGGCAATCTCTTCTCCGAACGGGTGTGGGTCCATTTTGGGATACCACAGAACATCATCTCCGATCAGGACAATAGGTTCCTCAACACATTTTGGTCGAGTCTCTAGTCATTGTTGGACACCAAGCTCACTAAATACACTTCTTTCTACCCCCAGATAGATGGCCAATCAGAGGTCGTGAATCAAATGATTGTGCACATCCTGTGCATATACAACTCTAAGAATCCCCGTACATGGGATGAGAGTCTCCCATATGTTCAACACAGTTACAATAGGGCTCTCCATAGCTCGACCGACCATATCCCATTTCAGGTGGGGTTGGGATTCCAACTCTTAGGTCCAATTGATGTTGCACTACCTCTTTCCACCACACAGACATACTCTTCCCATGTTCAGTCCGAGACAAAAAAATCCATCAGATTCATTGATTGTATTCAACACATCCTCTAATAGGTCCAGGATGTTTTGCATAAATCCAATGCTAAGTACAAGCAATGCCATGATCAACATAGGGTACCGCACCAGTTTCAGGTTGTAGACAAAGTATGGTTACATTTGTAGAAATAATGTGTCGCAAGGCCCCATAGGTAGCTCCACCCACTTTGTTATGGGCCTTATACTATCACCAAGGTTGTGGGTAGAAATTCTTTTGAGCTCAACACTCCACCCTTCCTTGTCCTGCAACCAATGTTCAATGTGGACCTCCTTCGCCCATATTTTCCACCATTATTTGACAACTCAAAGATCGTAGAACAACTAACACCAACAGAGCTCAACCTTGACTGCATGGCACAAGCATCCATTGATAAGATAGTGGTCACACATGTCAAGGGAACTCGCCAATAGAGGATCCAGATTTATCGGGTTGTCAAGGAATGACAACTCCTACACCAAGGAAAGTGGCTCACTCGGGGCCAAATCCAACAGAAGTTTCCTCACCTGATGGGGGAACTCAATGCAATGGATACCATTGCTTCCTAAGGGGGGAGGATTGATCCAGGTGGATATTGGTGGCCACTCACCTATTCCAACTGGCTCCTCTTGTCCATTTTTAGTTCAACACGTTCTTATATACTTCTTTGTAATTGTGGGTTCTACACTTATGGGGCTATTTGAATCCCTACACATATTCCAGGTGGATACTGGTGGCCTCTCATCTAATCCAATTGGCTTATTTTCTATGTTTTCATGTCAGCACATCTTGTTGTACTTCCAGGGATGTTTTGGATCCCTAAACAATGTTTTTTTGGCTCACCACAGTCAAACTGTAGACGAAGTCAGAGTTTGATGATGTAATGTGTATTTCTATGAAATACCTTTACAACGAGATATCACGTGCCTAAAACGGAGGTTGTATGCAAAATTTACAACCCTGGGAAGTTGAGGTACCAACTTACCCATAGGGGCCCACATGAATTTTTTTGTTTTGCTTCCTAGGGATAGGTTTTTGGAGGTATAGGGTTTTGGCATTCATGCGTAATATCAAAAAGGCCTCTGGAGCCTCATTGTAATCATTCTTCTAAGACAGATGCGCGTAGAAACCACATCTCTTCTCAGAGATAGCTACCACCATTCAAGTAAGTGTTTGAGTTCTACAGTTTTACAGTTTCAACCTATTTCATTTATTCAATAGAAGATATTTTTCACTGCATATCTGTGTTTTTCTTCATATCTCTGTGTTTATCGTATTCATTATGTTAATAATCTCATTCCACTCGTAAATCCGGATCAACAAGATCCCAAAATTTTGCATCTGATCCAACAATTGCAAGCCAATTCTCCAGTTTCCCTATGGTACTCTTGGCACAATGATGAGCTTCGCTACAAAGGCTATATGTATTTAAGTAAATAGTCACAACTTAAATCCACAGTGCTTTCCAAGCTTCATGTTGCACCCACAGCGGGGCACTCACAGTTTACCAAAACCTATGATCGGGTCAAACGTTCCTTTTTCTAGGATGGTATGAAATAGGATGTTCACACTTTTGTGGTGGAATGTGATGTTTTTCAGTGAAACAAGGGAGAAAAAATCAAAGCTCCTAACACACTACAACCACTATTGATTCCACCAGCTATTTGGATGGATATCTCTATGGATTTCATTGTTGGATTACCTAAATCAGGAAATAAGTCAGTCATGATGGTGGTAGTTGATCGTATTTCCAAGTATGCTCATTTTTTTTCTCTTCAACACACATTTACCACCTCCACTGTGGCTCAATGTTTCATGGATAATATATTCAAGCTTCATGGTATGCCTCGTTTTATTGTTTCTGATCGAGATCCCACTTTCACCAGTTCAGGCTATAGGGAACCCGATTTCATCTCAGCACCACCTATCATCCCCAGACTGATGGTGAAACTGAATTTGTCAACATGTGTTTGGAAACATATTTGAGTTGTTTTGCATCTGAAAGAAAAAATAAGTGGGCTCAATGGTTACCACTAGCTGAATGGTGGTACAACACTTCTTGCCATACAACTACTCACATGACTCCTTTTGAAGTAGTATATGGACAAAAGCCACATTTAGTTCCATCATACATGCTAGGTGTCTCTAAGGTCCTGGCGGTTTACCAAACTCTTACAGTTCATGAGGCTATTCTTCGTACCCTCAAAGATAATTTGGTCATGTCTTAGAATTGCATGAAACAACAAGCAGATCAATTTCTCTTTGAACGTCAATTTTTTGAAGGAGACCAGGTGTTTCTTCAACTTCACCTTATAAGCAGACGTCACTCAAGGATGAACACTGTTAGAAACTGGTGCCCAAATTTTATGAAATAGAAAGCATGCGAGAGAAAAAAAATCCAAAAGAGACAAGCAAGGAAAATAAAATCGTACATAGGAAAACTAGTACTTTTAAGGCACTTACATTCACAACCTTTAAACTAGTTAGGTCGACAGAACCACCAGGAAAAATAGTATCCGACCCTGCAATCGTG
>SNQJ01S0010039.1:140899-186419 GCA_010110895.2 Picea sitchensis | reverse complement strand
CCATCTCATTATGGGTTGAGAGGGATAGCAGATCAAGATGGGATATCAATCCTTGCATCAACCCACATTTGGATCGACCATTGCTCCTTATCTAAATGCGATGACGGTCTCATTGATGCCGTCAGTGCATCCACAGCAATTACAATTTCAAACAACTACTTCACTGACCACGACAAGGTTCCACATTCCATCCCATCCTATGTTTTCCTGCCTTCATTATGCATCAATTCTCGTTTTCAGTGTTAATTTCTTCTTCTTTTTTCAAATCTATAACGGTGGTTGCTTTGCTCTTCTCTGTGTGTGTATTTGAGAACTGCAGGTCATGTTGTTAGGTCACAACGACAATAATATTGAAGACAAAATCATGCAAATAACCATAGCATACAACCATTTTGGGGAAGGTCTAGTAGAACGAATGCCCAGGTAAATAATTATATTAATCTTTGCCTTACATTTCCAAACGCAATAACTGTACAGTAAGCTGAATCTAAAGAGTTCGGTGATTTATTTATGAATGGGTTGATGAGAAGCAAATTAGACTTGTTGCTGATGAATTTAGTAATACATTATTACATTATTCTAATGTATGAATTGAAGTACTAATACATTAATATTTAATATATAATATTTAATATATAATGTAACATATTAAACTATTAATAGATTAATAACCTATTAATACATTGATAAATATATTACGGAAGTAAATAAATACTTAAATAAAGTAATATATTAATAAAGTAGTAATATATTGAACATAAATTAGTAATACATTATTATATTAATTTAATTTATACATAACATTAATATATCAATGTATCATTACATTATTAATATATCAATAATATTTTGTTACATTTTTAATTTATCTATCAATAAGACAATATATACTTTAATGTATTAATACGTTATTAATAGTTTAATACATAACATTATAAATTAATGTATTAGTATTTTTATATATGCATTAGACTAATGTAAAAGTATTACTACATTTATTAATGATGTTACATATTACATTATTAATACATTAATATATATATCATTTTATTGATGGATAAAATAAAATTGTAATGTAACATTATTGATACATCAATAATGTAATGATACATTGATATATTAATGTAATGTGTAAATTAAAATTTAATTTCATTAGTGTGTAAAATAACTTATAAATGAATTAATATATTAACAATGTAATCTAATAATTAATTTTATACACTATTACATTATTAATTAATACATTGCTAAAGTATTAATACATTAATAAATGAATACATTAATAATATGATAAATATATCGTTAAATATATTAATGAATAAATAATACATTACGAGAGTATTAATACACTAACAAAATAATACATTAAAAATATAATAAAAATATCAATACATAAAAATACATTAACAAAGTATTAATACAATGATAAAATAATATATTAATAAAGTAACAATACATTGAAGTTGATGATTTTAGTAATAAGTTATAAAATTGATAAAATATTAATAAATAAATCTATTGCAAAGTAGTAATATAGAGAGAAATATTAATAAATAAATCTATTGCAAAGTAGTAATATAGAGAGATTAAACTTTATGAATAAAAAGTGGTTATTGTTGATTAATAATTAATTCACAAGCATTAATTACTTTAAATATTATTATATAAATTATCATTATAAATTTTGTAAATATAATACAATTAATAATATCTATATAGTTAATTTTGAAATTCATAATTAATTAATAATATGTATAAAGTTAATAAATTAATAATTATTAATATATGTAATGTAGGTATAAAATGTTCGTCACAATGTGACGTTGGAAAATATTTGACACAATGGGATGGTAGGAATGTTGATGACAATGTGACGTTCAGAAATGTTCGTCACAATGGGACGGTAGGAATTTTTATCACAAATATTCGTCACATTGGGACGGTACGAATGTTCATCACAAATATTTGTCACATTGGGATGGTACAAATGTTCATCACAATGCGACATTGGGAAATGTTCGTCACAATGTGACGCTGGGAAATGTGGGAAATATTCGTCACATTGGGACAGTACAAATGTTCATCACACTGTGATGTTAGTAAATGTTTGTCAGAATGCGATGTTGGGAAATGTTCGTCACAATGTGACGTTGGGAAATGATCGTCACATTGGGATGGTACAAATGTTCATCACAATGTCATGCTGGGAAAAGTCTGTCACAATGCGATGTTAAGATGATGTGCGAAAAAATCATAAAGTGATGCATTGTTAACATTCATTTCGATTGTCGCATTGATAGGAAATGTTCATCACAATGTGACGTTGGGAAATGTTCGTCATAATGTGACGTTGGGAAATGTTCATCACAATGTGATGTTGGAAAAAGTTAATCACAATGAGATGTTGGGAAGTATTCTTCACAATGCGATGTCGGGAAATGTTCGCCACAATGGGACAAAATCATAAAGTGATGCATTGTTAACATTCATTTCAAGTGTCGCATTGATAGGAAATGTTCGTCACAATGTGACGTTGGGAAATGTTCATTACATTGGGATGGTACGAATGGTCATCACAATGTGATGTTGGAAAAAGTTCATCACAATGTGAAGTTGGGAAATGTTCGTCAGAATGTGATGTTGGGAAATGTTCGTCAGAATGCGACATTGGGAAATGATCGTCACATTGGGACGGTACAAATGTTCATCACAATGTCATGTTGGGAAAAATTCGTCACAATGCGATGTCAAGATGATGTGCGACAAAATCATAAAGTGATGCAATGTTAACATTCATTTCGAGTGTCGAATTGATAGGAAATGTTCGTCACAATGTGACGTTGGGAAATGTTTGTCATATTGGGATGGTACGAATGTTCATCACAACGTGATGTTGGAAAACGTTCATCACAATGAAATGTTGGGAAGTATTCTTTACAATGCAATGTTAGGAAATGTCCGTCAGAATGGGATGGTAGGAATGTTCATCACAATGCAATGTTGTGAAATGTTTCTCACAATGCAATGTTGAGAAATGTTTGTCACAATGGGATGGTAGGAATCTTCATCACAATGCAAGATCGAAAGAGTTGTCAGAAATTCACGTTAGGAATGTTGTTTATGGGTGTGTGACGTTTGACAATGATCGTCACAATGTGACAAAGAAAAAAGTTAGTAACATAGTGGGGTTTTGACATGCTCATCACATTGCGATGGTTGTGGGAGGATCTTTGTCACAATATAACTTAGGGATATATTTTTCATAGAGTGAGGAAAGGAATGTTTGTCACAAAACAACATTGTACAATCTTCACCATAATGTCACAAAGAAAAAAGTTAATAACATGTTGAGGTTTTGGCATGCCTGATTGCAATGTTGGTGGAAGGATTTTAGGCTTAGGAACATTGGAGCATGACATCAACGGTTATATAAATTTGAGTTTTTCATTATGAGTTATATAAATTTAAGGTTTTTAGTGAGGGTTAAGTTGCATCATAAAGAAGTTTAAAGTATGGGAAAGATAAATGTTATAAAGCATTGTCATATGTTACGAGCAAAAAAAGGAAGGATGAGTTAAAGAAAATTTTACGTTATTTTGTCAATTACATAAGCAACCTTATCATTGAATTGAATGAAAATGTTATGGCATAAAGAGAGAGATCAATAATAAAACTTGAAGAATTTTACTATAAAACAATGTGATACAGTGGAAATTTAAAAGTAATAATTGATTTTTAGTAACTTAATATTATTTGAGAGATTTGACATTTGAGGTTGACATTAAATAAATTAATAAAAATCCAAAAGATTATTTATAAATTTCATAAATTAAAAGGTCAACTTTAATATTATATCATAATGTGACAATTTAAACTTAAAAAGAAAAATAAATTTAATATTGAATTTTGTAATGAAGTTTTGTTTATCATATAAAAAATTTATGAATAATATGAAACATAACAACATAAGGAAAATACAAATATAAGAGGAAAGATAAATAAGCTATATTTTAAATGTATAAAAGAATTAAAAAAATTGCATTTCAACAATATTGTGACAGTTTAAAATTAATAAAACTACTAAGTTGAATGAAATGACATATATAACATTTAAAGAGTATTAAAGGAATGACACACATTTATTCTATATTGTATGCTATGTACACATTGATGAACTAAAATATTAATGTATTATTATATTGATGATTATTAATATACTTAGTTTAAATAATATATTAATGATATATAAATTAATGTCTAAAATAATAAATGCATCAATGTGTTAAAGTTTGAAATGTTTTAAATAATATTAAATGTATTAAATAATTTAAAATGCATTAATGTATAAAATAATTATTACATTAATATGTTAAAGTAATAAATATATGAAATAATTTATAAAGTATTAATTAATATGTTAAAGTAATAAATATATGAAATAATTTATAAAGTATTAATTAATATGTTAAAGTAATAAATATATGAAATAATTTATAAAGTATTAATATATTAGTTGATAATTATTTAATAATAATAAATTAATTATTAATTATAAATTTAATATTATTTAATAATAACATATAAAATATAAATAAATTAATGAGAAATAAAATACCACAATAACAAAATAATGAAGTAAATACATGAAAATCTAAATTAGATTAAATGTATAATTTAAATAATATATTAATTATATATAATTTATTGTATTAAATGCATTAATGTATAATAATAGTCCTCGTGCGCTCATAAAATTGAGAAATGATGAGCTGAGAAACCTAAGAGGTGAATACGATGGAATGGCAGAGATGGGACATGTAACAATGATAGTGGCAACACTTCACATCCAACGCTTCGCGTGGCAACACTTCACATCATAAATTCGTGTTCACTATTAATCCCAGAGATAAATATTGAATGTGGAAATGAAGCGCTCTATACATATTAATCTTGTTTAATCAATTAATAAAGTGTCAAGTTTTACTCCTAGATCATTCTTCATCACTAATTCACATCATCACGAGTTCTTTCTCATCTTCAAGTTCTTGGTCATGGTAATGTTCACTTCACCTGCAACTTTTGGGTGTATCCCACCTCCACATGCAATAGAGGTTGTGTTTTTTTCTCTAATCAGGTAAACATATGATTCATATCTATCAGATCGTAATTCACTCATTCATCTTATATACCAGATTGGACATAGTGTTTTGAATAGGAATTAACGAAATTATGGACTCCTAACCGCGTTGTACTGTAATCTGTAGAGCTATCTCCTCGCCAATAGTCCTCCTGCGCTCATAAAACTGAGGAATGATGAGATGAGAAACATAAGAGGCGAATATGATGGAATGGCAGAGAGACCAGGAGAATATGATGGAATGGTAGAGACGGGACATGTAATAGTCATAGTGGAAACACTTCACATCGAATGCTTCATGTGGCAATGCTTCAGATCATAAATTCATGTTCACTGTTAATCCGAGAGTTAAATATTGAATGTGGAAATGAAGATTAATCAATTAAACATGGAAATCAATGGTTAGGGAAGTAATTCTTTAATTATATTAGGTAAATGTGAAAAAGCAAACAAGAAAAACGTACTTATTCATAAATGTAAGGAAGTTACGAAATTAAATTTCATTCATTGATTTGGGAGGACGACGAAGAATATGCCACCATCTTCAATTGCCGATCCTAAGATTGAAATTTATGATTAAAATGTTGATTAATCCACCAATTCCAATAGGGGAGACGCCTATCAAACCATTGTTCTTTCTAGAGAAAATATACTTAATAAAAATTTATCTTGATATAAATTTATAAAAAGTATTGAAAAAATTAAATTACAATTTCTCTATTCTTCTCTAAAATAAAATTTTTAAATCAACTCACATTTATTTGTAATAAATAGTTAAACACTAATAGCTTGTGAGGAATCTATTTAATAAATCCAAATACCCACATACTTAGTAACTTATAATCTATTTATATCCTTATCTTTATTTTATTTAAATATATCTTAAATTAAGGATCCTCTTTGTGTGTTTTCTCTTTATTCTCTCATTCTCCTGATACTAATAATTTCTAAACAGAAGGAAGCATGATAGTGAATAGGGTTACACAATGAAATTAGTGTTGGGCACACATACAAAATGATAGTGAATAGGGTTACACAATAACATTAGTGTTGGGCACACATACAGTTTAGTACTTTTGAAAGAAGAGCCTCAACTTCTCACATGTTCTTCAAAAGTAAACAAATGCCTAATAACCCCTCTACTTGATTAAATAATTGGGTTAACTAATAATGTTGTACATGTGTAAAAATAATTTATCATACTTAACACAACAACAAAAAACAACAATAAACCCTACGATCGTGATAAACCTATTGATAATAACCCAAACTCTAGCACAAATCTAGGTTTCTTTGCAATGACATTTCCTCAGAAGATGGAATGTGTTCAATGGAAAGAAGGCATTATATTCATAGGATATCTCCTGATTTGGATCACAATATCTGTGCAAAACGAAATCATGAATTGAAAAATATTGTATATATTTTTCGCTTTACCAAAGAAGATTTGATCTAGAAAATTTAAGGCAACCCATTTAACTACCACAGTATTCCTCACCGCACCTGTTGGAAATAGTAATTACAAGTCGGTGAGCTCACATCTCCGTCGATTTTTCAATCAGTCAATTTGTTAGTCAGTCGATTTTGTCAGTCAGTCAATTTTGTCAGACAATGGATTCTGTCAGACTACAGCTTCAGTTTATTTAGTTTACCTTTTACATTTACACAAACTCAGTCTAAGCTAGATGACAAGCATGGGAGTTAATTAATGAAGTCGGTCTTATCTTCTCGAGTTTAGTTAAGTAGTTGAAGAGTCAACCAAATTAATTTTTGTCTTTAATGTTGAGTCATTTTTACTTCTATACGAAGTCTCAGTCGTAGTCTATTTCAGTCTGAGTATTTAGTTAGTCCAATAGACGATGCAGAGAAGAACAAAGAGAATAGTCGAGAGGGGAAACAACAACTGAAGTTAGTTAAAGAAGTTTGAGAGCACAATATCTGTGTGTATGATTGTAAGATTCATAAATCAATGAAGACATTGGAGTTGAAGCTCATATTAGTTATTGTATTTTGTATTTCCGCATTGCGCTGAAGTTATTAATATGAAGTATTTTTTGTGTTGACAAATTTCATGTGTATTTCTAATTTTATGTGCTAATCATAGAACTATGTTATTCTGCATCCATAAATCATTCTATTAAGTGTTTTATCAGAGCATGCAGTAAATCCAGTAGGTTTCCCATCACGCGATAAGTCCTGAGTGTTCAACGATGAAGTTTGTGGTGCATAGTATTTCATCACTGCAATGTGCACATTTTTCTTGCACGATGTAGATCCTAGATCTAATATTAGAGAAGGTTCTATCAAAACAAGTTCAAGAGGAGAAACTATGTTGAAAAGTGAAATATGGCTTCTACCTCAAATCTGCAACCTCCCACTTTTACAGTAAATAATTATGAGATGTGGTCCTTGACCATGAAGGAATTATTCCAAGGTCAATATGTATGGGAGATATTTGAGAATGGATATGTTGAACCAACATATCAAAAAACATATAATGCACTCACACAAGTTGAGAAGGATGTCTTGAAAGATCAAAGAAAGAAGGCTGGAAAGGCGATGTTTTACATACATCAAGCCATGCATGAGAGCATACTCCCAAGAGTTGCATAATAAAAGAAAGAAAAGGAGGCATGGGACACATTACAAACCTTGTATCAAGGTATGGACAAATTCAAGACTTCAAAAATACAAATTAGTAGAAGATATTTTGAAACTCTCTCAATGAAAGATACAGATTCAGTAGATTCATTTTACACCCATGTCATTGACTTGATAAATCCGATTAATTCTCATGGAGAAACCATAGAAGATAGAAAATTTGTTGAGAAGGTACTTAGGATTCTTCCTCCTAAATTTTATACCCTTGTCGTCAATCTAAAAGAGAGCAAAGACTTGAGTCATTTTAGTCTAGATGAACTACAAGATTGCCTCATTAATCATGAACAGAGAATGAATAGGTCAAATATGTCATTAGAAAATGAATTTTCCACACAGTCATGTGTAAGTCATGCAAGAGGAAGGTGGAGAGCTAACTCTAGAGGAAGAGGAAGAAGTTATGTAAGAGGTGGACGCAATAACAATACTGGAAACACTAGTTGAAGAGGTCAAAACTCAAATATGAGTCAGTCAATTGGTCAGAGAACTGAAAAATAAAGATTTAGTTCCATTACTGTAAAAAGTATGGACATTATGCATATGAGTGCAGGAAGAGACAATATAATCAGAACAAGCAAGGTCAATATCAGACACACAACACAAACAATGCCTCCAACCCTATGTTTATGGAACACACTGAGGCAATTCCTATAGTCTCACTGGTTGAATGCAATGTTTCTCAAGAAAGTCCTTATGACATATGGTATTTAGATTCAGGATGAAGTAACCACATAATAGGAAACATAGAATTGTTTTCTAGTTTGGATGACTCAGTCCAAACCAAGGTTACAATTGGAATAGATATCCAAATCACTGTCTTAGGCAAAGGAAGTATAAACATTTTAACTAAGAAAGGATAACATAAAGTTATGCCTGATGTATATTATGTTTCCGGTCTGAATAATAATTTGATGAGTACAGATCAGTTGTTAAAAAAAGGATACATAATCTACATGGAAGATAATCACAGTGTGATTATGGACAGATATCCAAGCAATCAGCTCATTGAAAAAATCAAGATGACAAGTAACAAAATGTTTCCATTAACATTGAAACCAACCAAGAAGAAAAACACAGTGCGAGATATTGGTAAAGAAAAAGATGCCCAGTTAGACACTACATTTATAGGATAAAGTGCATGCAGTTCCAATAAAGAAAATAGTGCACACAGTATCAAGAAAGGAGAAAGTGGTGCAAAGATGAAGGAAACATTCCAATATGAAGTACATGATGATTTCTGGCTATGGAGTTTCAGATTTGGACATTTAAAATTTGGAGGTCTGAAGCTGCTACACACAAAGGATATGGTAAAAGGTTTGTCATTGATTGAAAAACTAGAAAGGATATGTGAAGGCTACATATTTGGAAAGCAACACAGAGAATCATTTCCATTTGGCAAGTCTTACAGAGAAAAAGATCCACTCGAAATTGTACATTCAAACATTTGTGAACCAATGCAAACTCCATCTATAGGAGGTAGTACTTATTTTCTGACATTTATTGATGATTTCTCAAAAAAGACATGGATTTATTTCTTAAAGCATAAATCTAATGCATTGGGTTCTTTTCAATAGTTTAAATCACTTGTGGAGAAATAGAGTGATTATTACATCAAGTTTCTAAGAACCGATAGAGGAGGAGAATACATCTCAAGAGAATTTCAGAACTTTTGTAAATATCATGGCATTTACAAGAAATTTACCATGCGATATACACCACAACAGAATGGTGTCGCATAAAGAAATATCAGAACCATAATGGAGATGGCCCACAGTATGTTGGTAGCCAAACATTTGTAAAATTAATATTGGGATGAGGCAGTAGCAACTGAAGTATACATTTTGAACAGATTTCCAACAAAGAGTGTGAAGAACAAAGTTCCTCAAGAAGCATGGACATGACTAAAGAATAATGTGGTGCACTTAAAAGTTTTTGGTTGTGTCGCATATGCACATGTTCCATATGAGTTGAGAAAGAAGTTGGACAACAAAGGAAAACAATGTGTATTTGTTGGGTATTCTAAAGAAACAAAAGGATACAAATTCTATACCCTGTCATAAGAAAAGTCATAATTAGTCGCGATGTTCAATTTGTGGAGAATGAAGCATGGGATGGAAGCATGGAAAATAAAGTTAAAATTATTGATGCAATGGAGCATGATGACATAGAACATGAATTGGTTCAAGCACCAACTACATGGGAGTGCACAATTCCTACTATATATGGCACTGTGATGCAAATCACAATGTAGAATACTCCAACAAGAACAATAGGTGCACAATCTACACTTAGGGCACAACAAACATCATCAGGAAGTCCAAGTAGTTATACATCCCCAGATCCAACTTTAGCAAGTTTGTTACCAACAAATACAAGAATTATGCGCGACATCTATAATTAAGACGCAACAAATTCATTTTTAGTTTTTTCTTTGTTTTCACAAATAGATGATCCATTAACGTTTGAAGAAGTTGTCAAAGATGATGTATGGGCACAAGCCATGGATGAAGAAGTTAGATGCATAGAGAACAATCAAACGTGGAAATTGGTAGATGTCCCTAAAGGTAAGGATGTGATAAGTTTCAAGTGGATTTATAAAACCAAGAAAGATGCAGATGGAAATGTGCAAAAGTACAAAGCAAGGTTAGTTGCAAGATGTTTTACACAACAACCTGGAATTGATTTCAATGAAACATTTGCACCAATTGCGTGCATGGACACAATCAAAACTGTGTTAAATCCATTTCAACGTAGTACAAGTGGCCAGTTTATCAGATGGATGTAAAGTCAACATTTTTGAATGGAAACTTAGAAGAAGTGTTGATGTTTGGGCAACATCGGAAATACATTCTACTAGATTAATAATTAATAATAATATTATTAATTATAATATTATTAATGTAATAATATATTTATAATATAAAGTATAAATATATATAATAAAGTATAAATATAAATCATATTTCTATTAAATGTATAATATAATATAAAGTATAAATATATAATTACCCAAGGGACGCATCTCTTCATTGATGGTCACCATGGTCACCATATGTTCTTTATATATAGAACACTCATAATTGTAATAAGATATTCATTCACATACATATGTCATCTATTATGAAAATTCAACATGGTATCAAAGAGGGATTGGGCTTGACTCCCTCACAAGAGGGCCCAGGATAAATAATCTTGGGAGTGTTAAATTTATGGGGTTGTTGCAATATCTATGGACAACATATTTAATTTTTACTCCTACCTAAATTATAGAAAGAATTCCATAAATTATGGTGGGAAATAATTTCTATTAAAAATGTCCAATTACCTAAATATGAGGAATGTACTGCATATTTACTTCTACCTATATTTATGCAAAGAATCACATGAATTATGGAGGAACAATTTAACAAAGTCAAATACTATGTGGATGGATTATAACCAAATTAATCTTTGGGTAGTTACGGGAGGTATTCTCCAACTATTTATAAGAAACAAAATTTAATTTAATTTTAAATTTAATTTTCAAAGAGACATGTCTCTTTGGATCAATTTAATATTACTATAAAAGACACAACAATAGACACACATATGTTTTATCTCTCACACATGGGAAGATATATAAAGAAGAGACCGAAGTTTCTAAGTAGTTCAAATTTTATGAGTGTAATTACTTAGTGATGTTTTAGAGTTTACTAAAGTAATATCATTGGAAGTAATTACCACTTGCGGAAAATTGTGCTTGTCTAATTTAACACTAGAAAATCAACATGGTTATCCATATGACATTAAGTATATTATGGATGTGTGTTGGTTATAGTAGAAGACATATCATTTCGAGGGTGACTATATATCGTTTTTCATAAGATAAATTGATCTCCTCTAGGATATGCTTTTTGTTGTTCTTGTTTCTTGTTCTGGGAAGGTCACGGGTAATAGCTTTGAGAAGGAGCCATAATGAAAGTTGCATGAAGAAACATGAAGAAAGACTATCTAGACATAAATTTGTGCACATCCATGTAATGAATACGAAGAGGAGGTCAGGACATGTAGAGGGAGAAGATGAATCTGAAGACTATATAGCCTCAAAGGGAGTGATGGTTTCAGATCTTTTCTATGGGAAATTGGATAGTCTCATGATGACATTTTGTAGCTATAAGAGAGATACCCATTGGCCTTGGATGCATGTTGTGAATTCACTATGGATTTCCTTTGATGTATAGTTTCATGTGTCTGAAATTCAATGATCATGAGCTCATGTGGATGGAGACAATCTGAGATTATGTGCCAGATATAATACCTTCCTCATTAAGAGGGAGTATTGATATTTTATGTAATTTCAGAAGTTATTCTTAAGTGTAATAGAAAAATTGGTTGTTGAGTTTGAGATGAAATATCTCAGGATGATGAATTACTTTTTGGGTCCCGAGGTATGGTAGATACATGATGAGATATTTTTGAATCAAGGGAAGTATAAAATAGAAATCCTGAAGAGGTTTTGGATATTGGATTGCAAGGCAATGGCTACACCTATGGAATCAAATATGAAGTTGTTGCAGGATATCACTTCAGAGACAATTGATGTTACTATATATAGGAAGATGGTGGGTTCATTGATGAAATTTATGAACACAAGAATGGATATATGTTTTGTTGTGAACACCCTGAGTCAATACATGGAGTATCCCAGGTAGGTTTATTTGGTCGTAGGAAAACATGTGATGAGGTACCTTAAGGGTACATTGGATTATGGTCTCAGGTATGTGACAGACCATGATTTCGGTTTATATGGATATTTAGATTCATATTGGGCCAAAAATATTCCTGATCGGAAGAGTACTTCAACATATTTCTTTAGTATAGGCTCCAGTATGGTTTCATGGAGCAACAGGAAGTAGTTGTGTGTAACACTCAGTACAGATGAGGCAGAGTATGTGGAAGCATGTGTAGCAAGTCTTGAAGTAGTGTGTCTTCATAAATTTCTAAATATTGGACTGAATTTGACTTGTAGGTAAGACCTACAAGAAGAGAATGACAAGACTTGTTTTGGAGTACAGATGATGAAGTCAACAGCTTGAAGATCCAGTTGATATTCAATGCTCAAGAGGGAGCAAGAAAGTTAGTTCTAGAGGGAGATAGGTACTACAGTAAGGAGAAGGAGGCTCTACTAAATGAAGGAAGCAGTCATGTGTGGTGCTCAGTACAACTGAAGCTAAGTATATGGCATCATGTGAAACAAGTCGTACAATAGTTTGGATTTATAAATTATAGACTATTGGACTAAATTTGACTTGCAGGTAAGACCTACAAGAAGAGGATGACGAGACTTGTTCTGGAGGATAACTGATGAAGTCAACAGGATAAAGATTTAGTTGATATTCAGTGCTTGAAAGGGAGCTAGAAAATCAGTTCTAGAGGGATCTAGGTACTACGGTAAGGAGTAGAGGCTCCACCGGATGTATGAAGCAGTCATGCGTGGCACTCAATACGGTTGAAGCTGGGTATTTGGAAACATGTGCAATAGCAGTGTGGATTCGAGAACTATTGTTTGGGTTATTTGGTCTCGGAGTGGAGGTGACCTTCATTTGGTGTGACAACCAGAGTTGCATGAAGTCATCAGAGAACTCCATGGTCTATGACAAGTTGAAGCATATCAATATCAGATATTACTATATCAGGGATATGGTGCAAAAGGGAGTAGTGAGGCTCTAGTTTCATGACTACATAGGATCAAGTTGCGTACATGTTTACCAAGCCGCTATCGAGGATGATGTTTGAGTACTTTAGGGACAAACTTGGTGCGGTCCCTCTTTAGACAGAGTTTTCTCATCCAACATGAAAACGGATGGCAGTGAGACATGTGGAACTCATCCAACATGAAAAAGGGTTGGCACATAATGTTCTCATCCAACATGAAAAAGGGTTGGCACCGAGACAGGTGGAACTCATTCAACATGAAAAAGGGTTGGAACTGAGTGTTCTCATCCAACATGAAAAAGGGTAGGCACTAAGACATGTGGAACTCCTCCAACATGAAAATGGGTTGGATCTCATCCAACATGAAAAATGATTGACACTGAGACAGGTGGAACTCATCCAACATGAAAAAGGGCTAGGACTGAGTGTTCTGATCCAACATGAAAAAGGGATGGCATTGAGTGTTCTCATACAACATGAAAAAGGGTTGGTACTGAAATAGGTGGATCTCATCCAACATGAAAAAGGGTTGGCACTAAGATAGGTGGATGTCATCCAACATTAAAAATGGTTGGAACTGAGATTAAGAGTTCACATGATCAAGTATTGATGCATTGTAGGGTAGTGGATGTTTTGGGGACATGTTTTAGTTATTTGATAACAACCCATGGGCCTTGGATGCATTGGCTATGAAGTCACAAGGGTGCACATGATGAGGTACAAATGCATTGTGAGGTAATGGATGTCATGGTGACATGTTGAAGCTATTTGAGAGCTAACCACATGTAATCGTCATAGGTAAGTTGGTTCTGTTAGTCTGAAACTTCAGTTTATTTAGTTTACCTTTTATGTTTACGCAAAATCATTCTAAGACAGTTAGAAATCAGGGGAGTTAATTAATGAAGTTGATGTTATCTTCTCGAGTTCAGTTAAGTAGTTGAAGATTTAGTTTAACTAATTGTTGTTTTTAATGTTGATTCAGTTTTACTTATGCAGGAAGTCTTAGTCGTAGTCTATATAAGTCAGAGTCTTTAGTTACTTGAATAGCATATGCAGAGAAGAACAGAGAGAACAATCGAGAGGAGAAGCAATAACTAAATTTACTCAAATAAGTATGAGAGAACAAGCTCTTTGTGTATGATTGTAAGTTACAAAAGTCAACAAATCCATTGGAGTTGAAGCTCATCTTAGTTATTGTATTTTGTATTCGCACACTATGCCGAAGTTATTAATATCAAGTATTTTGTCTGTTGAAAATTTTCATGTGTATTTTTGAGTTTATGTGCTAATCATATATCTTTGTTATTTTTCATCCATAAATCATTCTATTAAGTGTTTTATCACAGTGCACAGTAAATCTAGTAGGTTTCCCAATGCGCGATAAGGCCTGAGTGTTCAAGAAATCATAAAACTATTGAGAAAAATTTATCAAGGTATCAATAGAATAAATAAATATTTTTTTTTATTTCAAAGGTGTTTTCTACAACATAGTATGAGGAAGATGTATAATTATTTCCCTGTTCAACATGGGGTTGACACTTATTGATTAAAAAATAATAAAAGAAAAAAAATATTAAATAAAGTATTTCAATGTCCACCATAAGTAGAATTGGTTAACATGTGTTTCCTCCCAACATGTCACATTCTCAAATCCAATGGGGGTTAGGGCCACCTCCGTATAATTTAGCAGTCATTTAAATATTTTACTTAAGGTGAACATTGTGATATTTTATTTATGGCTAACAACAATAGTTATGACTTAGAAGTTAGGTCATTATTGTGTCAAATATTTTGAAATTGTCATCTAATTTGGATTTACTTAGGACACTCTAAGAGAAACGGTTTTTTATCTTCAAACGTGTTAGTGTCACAAAGATGAAAGATTCTTTCACCCAATAGTATTTTTGGAATTATCCAATGCCCAATTTCATTGTGCGGCTCGTGAGAGTTTGTTCTTATTTTAGCAATGTTGGTTTTCTTCTTTGCATTAGTCAAAATAAAAAGATGCTTTTTATCTTCTAGATTAGGTTGACCACCTTCTTATAATATCTTATTATTATTTTATCCTCTAATTATTTATTGCACCATCCATTAATCTTGTTAAATTTAGATATGATAATAATTTTAGTATTATCAGTGTTATGTAGAACAACTTCTTCCTTTATTCCCTAATGATTTATCCAAGACTTGGCATATTTATGCATCATTTGTGCTGTTTATCTTATTCTTTTACATTAAGTACCTAATACAACCATGCCCTCAATGGGGGAAATGTCCACTTGTATGAGGAGGATAGGATATGGTGTATTGCCTTTAATTTTTAGATTATAAGTTACAAAATTCTTTAATATCTACTCTATTTTTCTCCAGGATTCTTTAGAGATATTGTACCCCTAAACTTCACATCCATATAAGATAACACGATTAAGAAGAGTCTTAAAGAGGAGTTTTTTCTTATCCCATAGAGAAAGTTCTATTAAGTTATAACTGTTTTCAAGCCCATAATAATCTTTCCACCCTTCATTTATCATTTTCTGAATGCTATAGTTCCAATTGAGTGAGTGGAGAATATAGATTCTAAGAGATTTATAGTTCCAATTGAGCTAGTGGCGAATATCGATTCTAATATATTTCTATGGACGGTCTTCCTCCAAGTTGTTGTTGTCATAAACGAAAGTATGATAAGTGATATTTTTGGATTTAATTATTATAACCTTCATTTTCTGAGTGTCATT
Source organism: Picea sitchensis (assembly GCA_010110895.2). Classification (NCBI taxonomy): domain Eukaryota; kingdom Viridiplantae; phylum Streptophyta; class Pinopsida; order Pinales; family Pinaceae; genus Picea; species Picea sitchensis. Next base: position 170,195 of record SNQJ01S0010039.1, on the reverse strand, counting down.
CCTATACTAGACAAGAAGTCCCTAAGCATTTTTGGTTGCTTACTAAGGTCATAAGGACTCTCTCCATAAGAAAAATATCACTAGTGTAAGGAATACAGACAAAGACTGTACTAGTGAGAGTCAGTGTAGTAAAACTTCGAAGGTATAAGAGAGAATATAGAACTTAACTTCAAAAGTAAGCCCTTGATCATCCAAAATACCAAAACATTCACCATGAACAACATAAGAATATAGAGTGAATAACTTTTAAGGTAGCATAACACCATAAAATACTCCTTATGGAAGGAATAACTCCACAATCCATAATTTCTACAAGACAATACAATTCAACACAACTCCAATACATTGATACTCATGTGTATTTTAACTTTCTCATGAGTATTAATAGGGGTCTATGCTAAATACACCTTATTATTATATTATTTTCTTTTATTTACATAGTGGACCTATTCCATTATTATGACCAAATTACATTCATTATCCCCTTGGGTACCTCCCTAGGTACTCCATATTATCCTCCCTAGGTACATTATAGTCAAGAAAACAAAACCCACATCTTCCAAACAATTTTATAACTTGTCAATGTATATTCCAAAAATGGTAGGGGAAAAGGGACATCATTATTTGACCCCCATGTTAACTCTAATTTCTTTCTACCAAACCTTAGTGTTCCTAAAATTGGAAATAATTTTCTATACAAATTTACCACAATAAATCTTAATTGAAAAGGATCTTTTGTTTCTACTAACCTATTCCAAAGGTCAGTCCTGGAAATTGTAAAACAATCGTTTTCTAAAGTCCATGAAACAACAAAGGAGATTGGTTTTATTATCGACATAACCCTCCACACTAGTCCTAAGAATAACAAGGTTTTCCATTTTCTAATGATAGCTTATAAATCCAACATGGAATTTAGCTATTATTTTGTGGCTTTCTAGACACCTGTCAATTTCCTTTTCCAAAATACTTTCATATAGCTTGCTAAAATGGGGCTAATCATAATGGTCATATAGTTAGAGGTATTTCTCTTATCCCCTCATTTAAACATAGATACAATGAGGCTTTGATTCTAGGGTTTAGGGGAGCCCTAATTGACTGCTAAATTGAAGAGTTTGTGTATATGAGGGATGTGGATAGACCCTCCAATTTTTAATATTTCAATTTGGTAGCCTTCAATGTCATCAACTCTCCCCTTTTTGAGTCACGTAACCCCAAACTTTATGTGTTCTATAGAAAATGATTCATCCTCTATAGAAACATTTGGAATGTTTTCCACGAAATTAGGGGATTCATAAAGACTTCTAAGGTAGGAATTCCATTCCCTTAAGGAAATCATGTTATTTTATTTAGTTTTAGGACTCATACTTTTCCTCGAGGATTTCTTAGGGTTTAGTTCAAATAGGTGCAACATATTATGTTTATTTCTATTTATGTAGTGCCTTTTTTTTAATTAGGTTTTTGTATCTATTTATATTATTGAATTTAAGGACTCCTTAAGCATCACTAATGGATTTTCTAGGCATTTTACACTCATTACCATATCAATGATTGGTTGTTCTTAAATTTTATTTTTACATGACACCTCAATAGCGAATTCATTAATGGAAGTAGAGAGGGTTGTTGTAAAATTATGATAAATGTATTCAATAATTTTTTTATATGTTTGGAGATTTAATTCACTATTTAAGTCCTTTAAGAAAATATCAACTTTATTTTTGTAAAAAATAAAGTGCCTTTGGTTATAAAAGATCTCTTCAATGAATCTTTTGTGCATGACAACATTTAGAGTTAGGGTTAAAGATCTATGATTAAAGTCAGGCTCATGGTGGTTTAATAGGTAAACATTTAATATTTGGTTGTAAATGGGGATACATACATACATATATATGAAAAAATAACATATATCCATCATAACTTTGGATCTATCATGCACACAAAGGGATTAAGTCCCTCGAGGTGAAAACATTTTTTAAATTAAAAAAATAACATGAAGAAAGTTTTTCACATCAAGGGATTTGATCTCTCTCGGCACATGATAGGTATGGAATTATGATGGATCATGTTTATATTTTACACTTCACCCAAGAATATAGGAAATAGAAGATACAGATAAATAACATTATGTATATATTTTTTGCTTCACTCGAAAAGATTGGAACTAGACAATTTAAGCCAACCCCTTGAAGTACATTCGAGAATTCAAAACACTATGGTGGAATTCATCTACAATGGAATGAATAGAATAAATAAATAATTATTTAGGTGTATTTGAGGCTCCAACTGACTATTTATACTTAATCATTGTATGGATCGATATTTACCATATCTTTATGGATTAAAGATGTCTAGGAGATCGAGAAAATATCTCCGTGATACTTAGTGATATTTATTTATGATGATCATATAAATAACCTTATATAAGTTTTAGTAATCAATTTAGGTGTTTCTATTGATTTTCTTGTCTAGATTACTTTGTGCAGAGATGATTCAGTTTGAAAGGTTTTCTATTTTATGCAATAAATAAGTTATGGTCAAATAAGACATCCTAGAAATTGATTCTTGAAACATGAATATTTTCATGTTGATTATTTTCAAGTTATTTTAAAAGTGTTTACACCATGTAATATGTTAAGCCCTAATATTGGCTCATTACCCCTTAATTGGGGCATATTATATTACTAATTTTATTTTATTTATGCCGGCTTTAGGCCATTAGTTATAATTATACCTCCTAGTCTCCTATATATACCAAGGAGACATTTTCATTTTGAATCATTAAGCCCCAATATTGGCTCATTACCCCTTAATTGGGGCATATTATATTAGTAATGTTATTTTATCTATGTCGGCTTTAGGCCATTAGTTGTAATTATACCTCCTAGTCTCCTATATATACCAAGGAGACATTTTCATTTTGAATCATCTTGTACTTGAACATTTAACTGGGGTAAAAGGAGGTTGCCCCCTCGAAGAGGCTTATTATTTGAAATTATCTCTTTTTCAAGGCATTGAGTACTTTTTCTGAGGATTTTCTATGCTATATTGATATTTGGGTCTTAACATATGGTATCAGAGCTCAAGGTCTTGGTGTTTCGTTGCTACATCTGAGACACCTTGGAATTTTTTCTATAACGTTTTTTCTACAACGTTTCAGAAGGAACGATTTGGAGGATATTTAGTAGACGAATCGAGGTATGTTGGGTTCAAAATTCATTTCTTGAGGCCTTATACTTTCAGATATACAACCTGTACAAGATAGGGTTTTGGAATCATCCTGAACTGAGTCATTGCGTAATTTTTGCTATAAAAACTTTTCTGTAACGTTTCAGACCCTGAAATATAGAGGCTATTTACATAAATTAGTAAGGTATCTGTGGTAAACATTTCTTCTTCTGGGTCATCTTAAATTTGTATATACACCCTGTGTAAGATAGGGTATCTGACTAGTCATATTGACTAGTCTCAAGAAGGTGTTCCAGGTAAAACAATCATAAATTCTTCCTAGAGTATACAAATTGTGTGGGACTAGTTTCATTGGATCGTGGACAGTCTGTAGTATTTCTGGTGTGAGTTTCAGAGTTTTATATCAATTATTTTGTGCGGGGAAGACTATACAAGTGAGATCTCTTGGAAAGGCCAAAAATTGGCAAGTTGTGGGGAGGTTACCATAAATTCCACTTGGCACATCTAGTTTTGATCAGACCTGTGGCATTACAGAGAAACAATATCAGAGAAATACATAAAATAAAGTTTCATACACAGAAGGGTTGAAACTTGGGAGATACAACAAAAGAAATATTGTCTAGCAGAACCACCTCAAAATCAAGGTTCAAAAGTGATACTTGGCCAACATGCCACCCAAAAAGGGAACTTCTACACCAAGTAAGCCTCCAAAAAATCCTACTTGGACTCTTGATGAAGGTGACGAAATGCATAGGGACATAAATGAACTACAAAATAAGATGGATTCAATGGAATCTAAGTTGGATACTAAGATGGATTCAATGGAAGCTAAGTTGGATACTAAGATGGATTCAATGGAAGCTAAGTTGAATACTAAGATAGATGGTTTAAAAGGGGAGATCATGGAAGTGTTGAAAAAATTTGTAGCAGAGAAGACACCTGAAAGTGAAAATGCATCCCATGAAATTCATGATGAGGACACAAGGAAGGTGAATCAAGAATGGAGAAACTCCAACTTTGGTTTGAAGACCAACCACGTTCCTAAGATTGATATACTTTGGTTTGAAGACCAACCACGCCTCCTAAGATTGATATGAGGAAGTTTGATGGGTGTTTGACCCAATCACATGGATACTTCAGATGGGGCAATTCTTTTGATCTCCATAATGTGCCACATACAATACTGCATATTCAGGCCAAATTGCTTCTTTATATTTAGAACCCAATCAATTTGTATGCTATCGGCTATTTTGTTCTCGCAAATCACTTGTCACTTGACAATTTTCATGGAAGAAATGATGTAACACTATGAGGATACAAGGAGCAATACCTCTTAGCCAATTGATAAATCTCAAGCAAAGGTTCACATCGAGCACATTGAGAACTTCCAAAGATTGAATATAAAGGTAACCAATATTCCGTATGAGCACTTGATTTACGTATTCATAGGAACTTTAAAGGATAACATTCAAATATGAGGTTCGCCTTTGGGGTCCCAACTGGAGAATATACTTAAGGTGGTACAAATGTTGAAAGTAAAAATATGTCTATGGCTACTAGGAAGGACTAATCCTATCATCTATGGAGAGAACAATGTTCTTCTTCTAGAACACCTCAACTCTACAAGGTTACACCTCAACAATTAGAGGAAAGAAAAGAAAAAAGGTTTATGCTTTGATTGCATTACCAAGTACAAGAGAAGGGACATAAGTGTGGTGAGAAGAAATTATTCTACATAGATTGTGAAGAGGTTGAAGAACAAGAAAAGCAAAACCACCCCTATGAAAACGAAGCAATTTCATCTCGGCGTTGACTATGATATCGTAATGAATAGGCCAGAATTAGCACCTCAACCCTCAAGATCAATGATACATCAAAAAGAAAAAGGTGGTCAGTCCTAATTGATTCTCGCTGGGCAAGATTCATAATTTCATTCACTATAAATTAGCCAAAAGATCTCAACCGCTTTGTGTATATCCAAAGACCAAATTTTCAAGTATCAGATTGGTGTATTTGGAGGAACTATCAATTTCTCGTGAAAATGCAATAAGATCAATACTGCGTGGAATTACAAATGAAAAGTCCAATGATTGCTATAACCATGGGTGGTGTAGATGTTGTACTAGGGGAATCCAAATTGGTTACAATCATTAGGGAATAATGGATTTTTAATTTTCAAGAATCCTTTCATGTTTCATTGGAAGGAAAAGAAATTGAGTTAAGAGGTATCACGGTGGAAACCCGTAAGGTGATAAGCTCTAACAAAGATGAAAAATATTGAAAAGGAGCATCAAGGCTGCTATTGCAATAACTATGCTCACTAGATGTTCAAAACATCTAAGCCATCTATTCTCAAGATCTCCAAAGGATCACCGATAAGCATTCCAAAGTATTTGAAGATATTCCCAAAGATCTTCCACCCACTGAAATCATGATCATGAAATTCACCTAATTCTCGGGAGTGTTCCTCCTAACATTAGGGCATACAAATACCCTTCTTACGCCTTAAGAGTGAAAATGAATGCATGGTTGAAGAAATGTTAGAGGTCAGAATTATTAAACCTAGCCAAAGTTCTTACCGCACTGGTAATGGTATTCAAGAAAAGATAGTTCATGGCATATGTGTCCAGATTATGAGAGCTCAAAAGATCATTATTAAAGATAAGTTTCCCATTCTTGTCTTTGATGAATTGTTAGATGAACTACATGGAGAAATCTATTTCACGTTGATCTCGCTTAGGGTATCATCGATCGTAATGAAGGAAGAAAATATCCCAAAGCAACATTCAACTCATGAAGGCCAAGAATTTTTGGTCATGGATTTTGTCCTTACGAATGCATCTTCCACATTACAAGGGTTGATGAATTCCATTTTCAAGCCCTTCCTTCCAAATTTGTGTTAGCATTTTGATGATATACTAATCTATAGCAAGTCTGGGAGGATTTTGTGCGCATGTTGAAAAGGTGCTACAACTACTAAAGGAGCAAATAACTATATGCCAAAACATCCAAATGTTTCCTTTGGAGTAAAGGAGGTAGAGTATTTGGGTCATATTGTATCTCATGAAGGTGTCAAGGTAGACCCTAACAACATAAAGCCATGATGGACTGGTCGATTCCCAAAACATTAAAGAATCTTAGGAGGATTTTGGGTTTGACAAGTTACTATCGCAAGTTTGTTCAAACTAGAAGAATAGAAACATCTTTAACAACACTAACTAAGAAGGATGCATTTTCATGGAATCCACAGACAACTAAAAGCTTTTGAACAACTTAAAGAAGTGATGTAAACTCTTTGTCTTTACTCAATTCGCACCGCCAAAACCTTATCATGGAATGTGATCTCTCGGGAAATGGAATTGGTAAGCTGTCCTAATGCAAGAAGGAAGGCCCCCTCGCTTTTGAAAGTCTAATTTCACACTCAAGGGAAAGGACTTACACAAACCTATTTTATGAGAAAGTAATGATGGAAATACTACATTGAAGAAATGGAATCCTTACCTAATAGGTAGGTAACTCAAGGTAAAAACGCATCATGATAGTCTTAAATAATTTGGAACAAAGACTATCTTCTAAGAACAACAAAAATGGGTAAACTAAGATATTGGGTTATGATTTTGAAATCATCTATAAAAGGGGAAACAAAATGTTGTATAAGATGACATCAAGAAAGGGATGAAGATGTTGAGGCCTTTATCTCTGCTATCTCAATCATCCAACCCTATTGGATAATAGAAGCAAGGAATGAATGGGAATGACTAAAAAGTGTGGACTCTCATTCAAAGCAAGGTTAAAAAATAGGATTCCGGCAGCATCGATACATTTATATGGGAAAATGATTCATTATGGTACAAAAGATCGCTTATATTTATTTAAGAACCCCAACTCAAACAAAAGGTACTATTGAATTGCACACCTCTCCAAGAGGAGGGCACTCGATTTTGAAACCTACCATAGAGTCATCAAGAAGGATTTTTTTGGGATGGCCTTTAAAACTAATGTTCAAAGGTTTCAGGGCGTATCGTTTGGTTTCCAACAAAATAAGGTGGAAACAATTAAGACCCAAGGTCTTTTACAACCATTACCCATCCCAAGTCAACGCTGGGAGGATGTTTCCATGGATTTCATCACAGGTTACCAAATTCAAGGAAAGAGTGTCATCATGGTGATTGTTGATAGATCGACAATGTAATGACACTTTTGTGCACTCTCTCATCCGCTCAAAGCTAGTGTACAGCTTCCATCGCATTCATGGAGATAGTTCAAAGCTACATTAAGTAAGCCCAAAAGATTATTGTGGGGCAAGTGACAGAGATCCCATCTTCAAGGGACATTTTGACATAATTATTTTCTTGTTTGGGTAATTAATTGGCTCTCATAGCTCATCCTATCATCATAAATCTGATGGACAACCGAGATAGTGAACAAATGTTTGGAAGGGATACCTTTATTTCTTTGTCTCTATAAACAAACACAATGGTTCAAATGAGCCATTCTTGCTTAATGGTGGTATAACACTCTTTCATACCTAAAACAAAAATGACACCATTTGCGGCACTCTATGGATAATTCCATCCTCCTTCCATCACTTCTAAAAGAAAAAATATAAGGTTCAAGCAATGGAATATCACATCGGGAATCGAGCATAACAACAAGTTCTCCAAATCTTAAAGGACAACCCCGACCATGGCAATATAATCGCATGTCGCAACAGCGCATCAACATCAGAGGAGACATTTTAAGTAGGGGATTGGGTATTTTTAAGACTACAACCATACAAACAGATGTCCCTCAAGCCAAGGAGGATAATAAATTATCACCAGCATCGTGGCCCTTATAAGGTGTTGGAAAAAGATTGGTACTATGGCATTAGCAAATTGAGCTACCTCCTCGCGATCTTCAAGGAGTACACCCGGGCCTACGTTTAATGCTTAAAGAATGTTATAGGTGACAAGATCCCACCAATCTATATTGCCGTAACTCTGACGAGAGGGAAGGAAAACTATATTGGAGCCCGAAGCCATCGACACAAGAATTCAGCCTGAGGAATAGATCCATTTCGCAGTAGCTCATTAAATGGAGGAAACCATCGACTGAAGATTCCACTTGGAAAAAATGAGTCTTTTATACAGAAACAACCAGAGTTACTCAAGCATTAAGTGGACAACACTTGTCCAAGGGGGGGCGCATGTTAAGCCCTAATATTACTCATTACCCTTAATTGGGGTGTATTATATTAGTAATGTTATTTTCTTATTTATGTCGGCTTTAGGCCATTAGTTGTAATTATATCTCCTAGTCTCCTATATATACCAAGGAGACATTTTCATTTGAATCATTAAGCCATAATATTGGTTCATTACCCCTTAATTCAGGCATATTATATTAGTAATGTTATTTTATTTATGTTGGCTTTAGGCCATTAGTTGTAATTATACCTCCTAGTCTCCTATATATACCAAGGAGACATTTTCATTTTTAATCATCTTGTACTTGAACATTTAAGTGGGGTAAAAGGAGTTTTCCCCCTCAAAGAGGCTTATTATTTGAAATTATCTCTTTTTCAAGGCATTGAGTACTTTTTCTGAGGATTTTTTATGCTATATTGATATTTGGTTCTATGCTATATGGATCGATATTTACCATATCTTTATGGAATAAATATGTCTAGGAGATCAAGAAAATATCTCCTTGATACTTAGTGATTTTTCTTTATGATGATCATATAAATAACCTTAGATAAGTTTTAGTAATCAATTTAGGTGTTTCTATTGATTTTCTTGTCTAGATTACTTTGTGTGGAGATGATTCAGTTTGAAAGGTTTTCTATTTTATGCAATAAATAAGTTACGGTCAAATAAAACATCCTAGAAATTGATTCTTGAAACATGAATATTTTCATGTTGATTATTTTCAAGTTATTTTAAAAGTGTTTACACCATGTAATACCCCCACGCTTAACCCCAAGTTGTAATTGTACATATGTTTTATAGGCTAGTAAGGAAAGATGTTTTGGTCTAGAGTGCTTATGTATATGTGTGTGTGTGTGTGTGTGTGTTGGGATAGAGTGTCTGTGTGATATAAGGTCGATGAGCCTAGATTTGTAAATTGTATCACACTCAAATATATTAATAAAATACATCATTGTTTCAAACTGAGTCAAACAAAAGAGTATGGGGGGCTAGGACTCCTCGAGAGGCAAAGGGAGCTAGGATTTAAGAAAATGAGCTAAGTCAAGGGGGCTTAAGAGAAGGGAATATAATAGTATATTCCTAAAAATTCATAAGTCTTATGATATAATTTTATCCTAAGCTCTTAAGTCGTGGAGCAAATTACCAAGTGCGGGAAAAGGTATTTACTTGAGTGAAAGTTGTCAAAAAGGGAACATGCATATTAAAAGGGGGAATTTAGTGTAACTCTCATACATTCCATTCTTCCACTCCATCATTTCGACTTATTTCTAGAGAGTGTGAGCGGTGGAGTTGTTGTTACACTATTACCTTGTGAACCTATAAATCCTAGGTTGATTGGGTATAGAATTCTCCTTGAGCGAGAGAATTGTCGGGAATGGGTTTCCCCATGTGCTGGCCTATTGGGTGCCCATAACTCTTTGAGAGAATTTTTGTGTTCCAAGTGCCACAAATCTCTAAGACGTCATGGCTAATTGTTGGAGAGAAATTTTGGATAAGCTTTGGGATCTATGCCAAATATAATTCAAAGGGGAAAAGGAAATTAAAATTGGACCAGAGTGCATGACAGATAAAATGGTAAGGAGCATGACGAAACCATGCACAATGGAGAAATGCATAGAATGTGGAAAACGATTATAAACCATGGGTTTATGGTACATTGTTTCCACTTTTGTAACGGGTTTTGGGGGAAACTTTTCCCACTTTTGTAATGGGCTTATCCCTATTGGTATGTATAAATATGTAATAGGGGAAACAATGAGGGAGAGAAGAAGAGTATGACAGTGCATGTAAGTGACAAATGATTTTTGGGTAAGGGAGTTGAGAAAAGGAAGGAATATGTAGTATGACTGAAGAGTGAACCCACACTACAGCATAATGACTAGGAAGGTTTGGGTGGATGTTACTATTGCATATCTTGTAGTGCAGTGTGCAGTTGTAAAAAAGATATTAATGAATAATATAAGAATCCAACCATTGTGGACGTGGCCCAAGTTGGGTGAACCACGTAAATCTATGTGTTATGTTATGTTTTCATTGTCTATTTTTTTCTGGTTTATGTTGAATGTATGGATCATATATGATGTTGTAATGTTGCACACAGACTATGTTTCATAACAAATTAACTGTTAATCTATGAGAACTGTGCATAGAAGTAAAGGACCTGAATGATGCCTCGCTTCCCCTCATCACTACAAAAACTTGGTTCCTACAACCCCTATAGATGCCTTGGGTGAGACTTCACTTTCTCTGCAAGTGATGTCGAAAGGGTCGGTATCTAGGGTTTTTTTTTGTATTTGAATGATTAACCTCAGGTTTGCCCCATGTGCACCAATAAATGGTTTCATTGTCAGGACAAGGAAATATAATTAAGGGGAAATTTTTGGAGGCCAAATAGAGAAGAAATTGAAGAATGGCTAGAAAGAAAGCAATGAGGATTTGCTAGAGAACATAACAAAAACCCTAGGCTCAGTGATGAAAAATGGTTACAACGGTATGTTTTCACGGATCTGCATGAAATTTTATTTGGTGAATTTCCGATTGTTTTGACTGAATGGTCAGGAAGACTTGTGGAGAATGTTGGGAGATACAAAACTAAAGCCTCGAGAAATTGGATTCCTTAACTGATTTGACAACTCAATACGGTAAGTAATAATGTTTCTCTTGTCATATATTTCTAGTTGAGTAGTATACTGGGGATTTATGTTACGGAGTTTGCAGTAGATTGTACCCAATATTATAGTGTCACAGAGAGGGACTTATTCAAGGGTCCACACATAAGATATTTGAATGCATTATCCACTTGGATAAAGATGTTATTGTGAAAAAATAATTTCATGGAGATGGGATCTAACAAATAAGTACCTTCGTGCACATAGAGGGACTAGGGGTTAACCGAAGGAAGGTTTGATACTGGGAAGGATGAGTAAGGAGCAAATGGATGGAGGATTTCGAAGGAGAATATTGACTCAAATAAGAGAATGTAGTATTGTTTTGTGGTAAAAGGTTTAGATATAGGAAGAAGGAGACTATGGATGGAAAAGGAGAGAAACATAGAGAAGTCGAGGAAAGTGACTACTACACAGAACTTCAGATCACATCGTATAGAGAAAGGAAAAGAAAATAAATATATCCTTAGTACCACCCAACAGAAGAAGGGATTCCATCTCAGATTAGAATCTACGTCGAACCCACGACCCCATGTGCTTCATTAAGGATTGAAGCAAGAACTGAGACTTGTTCAAGATAAATTGTAATAAGTGAAGGACGTCAGAGAAATAGTTAGAATAGTGGGAGTAGCACAAAACACCAGAGTCAGTTGACATCACCAAGGGTAACTAAAACACCTAATACAATGGTAGGGGTAGATCATACATTGAGAATTATTTAGTTTTAGGGAACAAGGTTGAAGGGCCCTGAGAAACACTTGTTTTTATGTGACACAGTATGGATTGTGAAGAATTTCCAGGATGAGGCAACGAAAATCATTCAGTTTGCGACAACGTTCAAAGGCCATGAACTAGTATGGTATATAAAGTTTCAGACAACGATGTCGATCAGATAGTTAATAAATTTCGTAGAGATCAGACAAGCATTGTTAAAATAATTATGGAAGCCAAGATCTGAACCTCAATATATTACAAAACTAAAGGAAATTAAGCAAGTGCAAAATGAGACAGTATGGGATTATGACCATAGATTTAAATATGTTATGGGTTGACTAAAATTTCATATCCCTGACAAGCATCACCGATAATGGTTTATGGCAGGCCTATTGCCACAAAATAGTTGTCAATTAATACAACAGAGGGTCACATCGCAACTGAAATATTTAGAAATCATAATGAAATTGGAGTCGTCTCATGTAGGAGATGGCAAAGGTATGGAACAAGTACATTCAAAGTTGGATGCATTGAGAATTCAATTATCATAGATAACGAAGGAGAAGGAAAATCATGAACAAGTTCGATGTATGTTATCGAACTAATCGGTAAGTGCAGAAACAAATAGATGTCCCTAGTTTCACCCGAAACTAGAACAAAACAAGACAGACTATAAAACTTCTCCTAAGTTTTAATTATCAAGCATACTAACTAACAAGGATAAATAACATACCTTTTAAACGCCGTTTGTCCTCGCTAGTGTCGTCCTCACTCCATCACAAGGATTATGGGATGATGAACCTATACAAATACACAAGCCAACGAAGTGAAATAAACGATGTATACTCAACAAAACCTATGTATGTGATCAAGGAGTCATACAATAAAATAAGACCAATTTTATGGGAGAAATATATTACCATATTAAAGAATGTGGAAGAAAGATAAAACTAGATGCCTTGATGTTGTCTGGTTCCTTCCAACATTTCCTTGATTCCCACACACTTCTTCTCCACGGATTCTTAGATAAAAAATATATCTTGACAAATAAAATCTCAAAGCCAACATACAAGCTCCAAAAACTCCAAGCTACAAAACTCAAGAAATTTCCATCTTTTCCAATCTAACCTTACCCATGACAACTCCCCTCCTTTTTTAGGCTGAAAATGATAGGGTGAGGAGGCTACAATGATCCCATGAGATTAGGGATGCGACTCAGATCCAAACCGATCAGAGGCTACCTCACCCTCGAAGCTTCTCTTCTAGAACTTTCGAGAAATTCCTCTTTTTCCTACATACGGAAAAATCATCGCACCGTTAAAACTAAGAAAATTGTGACGCCATCAAAGGATACTCTGTTGCAACGTATGAAGATCCTAGATCATCGCACCCTTAAAACTAAGAAAACTGTGACGTCATCAAAGGATACTCAGGTGCAACCTATGAAGATCCTAGATCGTCGCACCCTTAAAACTGAGAAAGGTGCGATGATCTGACTTTATGAGGTTTTTACAAAGGCAAAGATAACTTCATTTCTCAGGAAAATTTCATCTTCATTCTTTCCTCAGGAATTCAGGCCATTGATCCTTCTAAAGACAAAGGATAGTTCTACATCATTAACGGTCATAGGAGTGATGAAAATAATGTGTAACAATGTATAACATGCAAGAAAAAATGCCATACAAAGGAAGAGTTCGAAGACTTCATGCAATATATGGCCATAGGAGCCCCAAACCCATTGGTAGGAGGAGTGGGTTACTGTGAGATATGAAAGATAGAGGGAATCATTCAACTGTTTGTCCCCTATTGGAGAAATATCAGAACACCCTGAGAAATTTATTTTGTAACTTTTGCAAATCGGTAGAACACGATGCGAAAGACTGTCATGCATTCGACTTGATGAGAGAGAGAACTTCAGATGTGTACGTAATCCAAGAGGGAAATGTTGCAAAAGAGGGAGGAATTCTATAGTATAACACTCCAAGATGCTTTACTTAGGGTGGACATGGATGTTTCAGTAGAGGTCAAGGACATGGAGGATTTTGTCGAGGAGTCAGAGTGTTACGAGGAAAATCTCTCTATGGCAAGGGGTAAACCACAATAGATGGAAATGACTGCAAAAATAAACTCTATTCTCAAGAATGCTATATAAACAAATATTCTATAAAGACAAGATAAAAGGCCTACCCTATCTAGACGTTCGATGAATTCCACCGTTGAGCACTTGACCCAAAGAAATACACCTGTAACTAATCCTCAACAACCAAGAAATGGAAGCATATGGTGATAATATATAATGTTAGCACATTCAATAGCATAATCCATCAACATTCATAAAAAACACACCCATGGAATAATAATTAAAATATTTTCAAGATATCAATTGGACGATAAAAGATTATTTCTATTAAGATATGATCAACAGAAGTGAATAAGTTACCAAGTTCCTTGTCGACATGGTTCAGAAACGATAAACTAAGTTCCTTCCAGCTGGGCATCCACCACTTCAATCCTCTGCCAAATGAAATTTCATGTAAGAGAGACAATGAAGTTCTCAGTCATCAAGGGAAGAGCTTGGGGGATGAACATTATGTTGAGACTTAAAGGATAAAGGGATGCATACTTAATTTGAAGTGAATAATTCCTCCAGAGTAACTTTTCTCTCAAAGTTGAATTATCTCTCTTCTTTCCATAGCTCGGAATTGACCCATTTATAGCCTTCAAGTGGAACTGAAGGGCCGAGTCGGAACATTTCCATTATATGGAAGGCCAAGGATCATTTATCTCTTATCGGGACATGGAAACCCAACACTGTTTTTAAATTTTGGGCACATTTCCTGATGTACGCGGGCTATAGTGGTGAAACCTGCATATACACATGTTGTATAGTAGGCAAGGTGCGTATATGTGGAAAAATTGTATTTTTAGTTCTGGGATTTGAAAAAATGGATGACAAATCTGCATAGGGAAATGGAAAAAGGCCTTATGTGCAAGATTGCATAGGATGAGACAAATATTTCTATAACAAATGCCCCCTAATGTGTGAGTTCAAAGGAGTATCTGTGATGGCCAAAATACATTATAAAAATCCATAAGTGGAGTAATGGGGACCCAGCTGGAAGAACTAGTTTCTCATTACAATATGTATTGACTTTGCATACATGGCTGCCAATTTGAATTAAACTGCATATCCATGTGAAAATATACCAACCAATTGTCTGTGGCCATGAATAGGAAAATACAAATGCGGTTACATGCCAAAGGTTGTCATAGTCATGAACAAGGATCAATAAAACCTATCTCAAAATAAATCTAAAGATATCTGTATACAATGGAGTACAATCCGATCTCCCATGATCACTGAAGTCACATAGGTACTGGTCGAATGAAAAGGTAGCAACAACTCAGGAAAGTTCTGTCTACATACTGATGTCTTCAACTCTTCTACACAATCCTCCAAAGTTGCAAGTCTTCATCGTGTGAATAAAGGAGTTGAGGTTGAACACAATGAGAATTCATTTGATTACCAATCATTGAGGTATACCGTTAACAAGCATGAGACAACCTACCGATGATGAAAGTAGGTATCAAGGAATCAAGTACATTCTCACAAGTGTGAATAAAGGAGTCAAGGTTGAAATCTTGAATAATCCATCTATCAAGGGACATTGATGTATTCCCAACTGTCAATGGAGAGAGAACCTACCACTAATGGCTGCAAGCCTCTAGGTACTCATAAGACTCTAGGTCTCATTTCCAAAATAGATGAGCTGAAGTCGATGGAAGGAGACCCACTGAAAGGAGATCATTAAGGCATATATCATCATTCAAAATGAGGTACAAAGTAGGAGCTTGATGATTTAGACGAAATCGGACGAAGAACATGTTCACGAACCAACGAACCTGTGTGTCTTTCGCGTGTTCCAAGTGAAAGAGGTACACAGAAAAGACCCTCTCAATAGAAGCCAATGAGGAAAACTGGTGACAAAGGCAAGGAAACCACCAATAAGGCTAATGTTATCCAATACATTGCATGAATCCCAATGTGTGAATAGATGTCTTGTCGTCGAACACAAGGGAAGTCACCCAATCAACAACCAATGATGAAATGTTGATTGTTGGGTTCAAGGTTACCTACCAATGAGGAAAGTAGGACCAGGGTGCATAATAGGAATACAACTTCATGTGATTCTGAGACAAATTGAGGGTATGGTCGACATGCAAAGTCAAGAGTTCTGAGGAATGGCTAACACAGGTTGATAGACATCCTTTGAACAAGAGCATGAAACATATGGAAGATGCTAGAAACATAGACTCAATGATGAAACCATGAGATGAAGGAAGCATCAATTAAATTATCCATAGGGACTAGAAGAGTAACCAGTCTGGGGAGTAAACTCTTTGTAGTGAGCTCAGTTTCCTAACATCATGATAAACCAAAAATTATGATGATAATTGGACTCAATAATTATGTTGTCTATTCAAAGGAGACACAACTACTACCAATATAATATAATATTCCCTTCCCTCCCGTATTTTTTATTTTTTCATAGACAAATAAATACTATGATACAGAGGAGGAAACGAGTGTCGCAAGTAAGGAAAACTAGTTCGAGCAGTGGAACATGCCTATGCTCAATGCAAGGAGGTGCATGCAGGATATGGACACCCGGGGGAATGTTCCCTCCTGAGTATAGGGTGTCAAGTTGCAAAGGATATAAGAAAGTCTCTTCTTGGTTGAGGATGAAAAACTGCTGAGGAAAACGGTTTATAACGCAAAGTGAGTATCGATCATAGGTTCAATACTGCAAATAAGGGCATGATATGCAATCACAACTTAACGCCAAAATTTTTTCTTTTTCATAATCTTAGTCTACTTGGATTGAAAAAGGGATAAACTTGTACTAGATAGACATCCTTTCAAATCCAATTTACAAGTGTGAAAGAGACAAGTTCACTCGACAATCTTTTCGCTTTTTGAAAACAAGTTAGAAAAGAGCTTAACTAAGACTCGTGACCTTTCAAGTCAAATTAACGAGTGTGAAAGTGACAAATTCACTTGACAATCTTTTTGTTTTTTAGACGAGTCAGAAAATAGCTTAAATCAAACTCATTGAGAGGTTTCTAGGTGGCATGTCATGGGGGAGGCCAAGGCTCCCATGATGGTCATCTCTGAAAGGTCAGCATCTTACAAAGAGCTGGCACAATATTGGGAAAACCCAAAGCTTTCCAAGTCGAGGAGGATAAAATACTTGCAGAGGTTACCTTTCCCATGATATATAGGATAATGTCCCTTACCTGAAAGGACAAGGGAGGAGGCATTGGATACCCCACAAGACCATCCCAATCAATGTGAACTTCTCTAGGACTTGAGGGGAGGGTACCTAGGGAGAGTAAAACTCTCTCTTGTTCAGAAGGCGTAGTATCAGAAATGCTAATGACATGGTTGAAGGGCGCATCAATCTCCAAGTTAAGGGTTGGATTGACTAAAAATTGCGTCGGTATGACCACTTCTTCAACCATTGGTTGAATAGGATGTGTGACAAAAATTCCCGGAGACACATCACCCTAAAAAATGGGGGTGTGGTCAAGTGAGGATTGAATCGGCATGACTATCATGCCAATCAAAGGAGAAACAGGATGTGGGGAAACCACAGATGCCTTAGAACCTGAAGGGCCCCCAGCTGAATACCACACTTCTTGTATCACAACAGTATCAGGACACAAATGAGTAAGGTAATCTCCTTTGCAAACTGTACAAAGGAAATTTGGCTTAGGTCTTACATGTCTAGGGTTCTCAATCATATAAATTCCCCCAACATGACTTGCAGTGGCTAGTGACATGCTCCCAGCATGATTTGCAGAGGCTAGTAGAAATATCCAACATGACTAGTAGAGGTTGTGATGTATGTGTAGTGTGACTAACAATGACTAGATTTGTGCCCCCAGCATGACTTGCAGTGGCTGGTTTCTGGTCTTCAACAAGACCAATAGAGGTTTTTGACCAATATCCAACATGAATAACAGAGGTTGGTGATATAATTCCATTATTTGAATAACCTTCACAAGACGTAGTCGAGGAACATAGGGTTCAAGGATCATTAAAGTAGGAAGTGCGGAAAGGAATGAACCTCTCTGACAAAATGGGCGTACTAGACATGGTGTAAATATGGTGAATCGGTTCCATGAAGTCAAAGGTACCCATAAGGGATGAATACATTGCGACACTGATATTATCAGTTGTTAGATGAGAATTTTCGACCATGGGGATCAATGGTCCAACAGATGCATTGGGGCTAACATACGCAAAGGACAACTGGTCAATCGTCAAAATCTTCCCATTGTGAGGGAAATAAAGAATCTGAAAGAAAGATGATACGACGAAAGTCATATCATAAGTCCAATTGCATAAACCACCTCGATGTCCACCTCTACTATCTTCCCACCTAACTAGGACCGGAAAGGAAGGAAGAATATAGTGAGGGTGGAAGGAACGACTGTCAAAAGAAGTCAACATGGTCAAAGATTGAGATAGATTCGAAGAGACAAGGGCTTTCCAACAGACCAAGGACATCACACACATTGTAGCACCTTCATCAAAAATAATATGTTTGATGGTATACTTCGAGTAACCCACATGGATTTGGAATTCCACATGGTAAGGCAAGCAAGGCTTCACATCTGTGACGTCAAATTTGATAACTTTCGAGCCACTAGGATCTAGAGCTCCTAACGTAGATAGAAAGACATTCCTATGTGAAGGACATGTCTGGAGTACCTCCAGAGACGACATCGCACAAGGGGTTGGACCCAAGTCCTCAACAATAGAGTAATTCTGGGTGGCTCTAGCATTTGGATTGTGGGTAGAGTGCTTGAGTACTCCTTTTAGAATATGAGGCAGTGGCTCTAGTTTTTCGATATGCAAGGGAATCTACATAGGAGGAGGAGACTCTAGACCAGTTCTAGTCTGTGTAGAACTATAATTGTGAGATAGGGTGGCTACATTAACCTAAGAATTTACCATATTGATGCACAAATGGTCACCGTCTTGTGGCAAAGGTGTTTGACTCCCACCGACCACATTTTCGACATTTGAGGAGTTGGAGGCCAAGTGTTGGTTATGTGGGAAAGGATTCGTCAACACAGTGGGCGGTAGAGATAATAGCCTCACATCTTTCACAAGTTTGGGGCATAAATGAGTAAGGTGATTGTCTGTACAAATCTTACAGGGAAATTTCACCTTACACCTTTCTTTCTTACCCTCACCAACATTATTATTCATCCTCTCATTATTACCATTTTCCTTGGGTTTATTATTCTTCCCACCCTTATAATTATTATTAGATACTTTCTTCTTATTCCCCCTGGTTGTTGGTTACCATTTGGGTCGGTCGACGATTCCACAGAATGTACATTCATCGACTGAGTGGGATTGGAAGAGATAGACGAAGTTGGCCCTCCAATAGACTAGTTTAGAGACAACTCTTTCAAATGTCTTGTCACCGAGTCTACGGATATTACATTGGTGGAACCTACAATTCCATTGGCATGAGGTCTAGGATTTTGTCTAGGGTCATAGTTTGACCTCTGTGCATCATGAATAATCTCGTATAACATCCCAGACTAAGTATATATGATATCTAATTACTGGGATTTGAATATTTCTTCTTCCTGAGATGTAACTCCAGATGTAGCATCATTCTTTGAAATAGGAGGTTGTAGAGACTTAAGGAACCACTCTAGAAGGAACTCCAGGGGTATGCAGGTCTTGATAAACCTCTTCCATCTATGCCACTCCTGGATGTGATCCAAGATATTTGTGGATTTGTCCTGGCGTAAGTTTGACAGAAGTTCTAGGCCAACATCGTAATGAACTGGCAATTGGAAGTATAAGGAAGACTAAAACCATCTGACTAAAGGTGTTGTATGCCCCCCTAGGTAGCTAGATATACCATTTTGTGGTAACCCCTTTGAGGGTGCATTGAAACAATGTTAACTAAATGGAATTGTCGTTAAGGGAATTCGAAGAGCACCATAAGTGAAAGGTGGTAATGTGATTCTTTCCTTCGAATTTAGGAATATCTGAAGGAATCTTGGTGGGGAAGGGGGGCCATGTAGGATCATGACACACAAGGTCATTCATCAACTTAGACAAGTCTAGAAGATTGAGCTTGGCCAGAAAAGGGAGACGGGGTTGTGACATCTGGCCCTAAGCTCTCTCGAAATATTTTGTTTGGGCAACTGCAACCCATATAGGGCTATGGTAAGCACCATGGCCTTGTCTAGGATTGTAATTCCCTCCTTCAGGTTGATTCATAAGAGGTTGGTTGGGCACCATTCTAGTAGGAATGTTCAGATGGGATTTATAAAAAATGCCTCCAGCCAGAGTGGCTCCAAGTTCGAGTTTTCTGAAGGTGTGAAATTGACCTCCTCCGGGTGTGAATATAGAGGATAAAGGTGGATTCATCATTCCAAACGTGTTGGTTGGAAACGACACTGAGGAGGTGGATGTAAAGGATGGAACTTGAGTAGAAGCTTGTCCTCCATGTTGGTTATTCCATCCAGAAGCAATAGGATTAGACCCAGGATTGAGAGGAGTAAAGAATCCAATGGTAGGAGTCATTAGAGGGACATGAGTGCCACCAAATGAGAATGGATTATAAGGAGGAGTTGTGCCCCCGATTCCAATGCTAGCATTAGGGCCAACAATTGGGATGGAGTTTGGGAACTGTGAAGTAAAATTTGACATACCATAGGAAAAAGGACTAGAGGCCATAAGAATGGATTGAACATTATAGTCGGCTCAATGACCAAGATACCCAAACGATTTCATGGCAATAGGTTGAGTATTCACTATAGGACGAGAAACAATGATGATAGGTTCCTTTGGTACTAGAACCATTGTGGTTGCAGGAGTCGAATGGGTTCCATTAACTATAGTAGGTGTGGGGGTCAAGGGGCTCCCAGTATATTGATGACTCAGTTCAGTACTCATCCTTGTAGAATCACAAGTCTTATCAGTCGAGGTGTGTGTACCATGTCTAATAAATCTATGCCTTTTAGAAGGAAAATAATCGAAATTCGGTGGAAAATGTAACAAGCGGCGAGATCGGTGGGGAAGTTGGTTCGACTCCACGATGACTTAAGAATCAAGATAAAAACAAATCGTAAGGCCAACTAGTAATCAAATAGCACACCAAAAATAATCAAATGACCAATATGCACACAAACATGATAAAGTGGTTGAAAGGGGCCTCCCTCACTCTATTAGGTATGCCTCGCCCAAGAGGGGCCTAAGACTCCCTACTAGTGATATGAGGTATCATAATTAGTTATAAGGGCCCTCGTGGGCTTAACAATCAGTCGGTCAGATCCCCTCAGAGAGGTAATCCTCCATAAAGGTTGTGTGTTGTCCGACCCTTATTTGACCTAGGGTACCTACAGAATAACCCTGACAAGTAACCTATGTGGTACCTAAGTCAAGCAACTAATAAACCACAGTATAACTAATGCGTAGGTGAACAGTTGTAAGTCAAGTTTAACGTATGGTTAGGGTAGCAAAGCCCAAAACCTTGAAAGCACTGCCTCGCACAGAGGTAAGGGAACTAGAAAGATCCCTAGATACGAATAGATCCCTAGAAATATCTCTGACGCTAGAAAGGTATCGGGGGGATATCCCTTCAACTGATTTCATGTGACCTCGTGTTTAACTCAGGTGTAAGAGGAGGCTCTTTATATTACATATTATACAATGGATTTATCCACTCCCTTATTCAGACACATATGTTTATTTAATATCCTCGGAGAATTTTACTCACAAAATCCTATTTCAAGGCACTAAATCCTAATCTAGTTGGTGCACCCTAGAAAATAAAATTGTTACTAATCAATTTTAAATTATAGCGTTAATTTTATTAGCCTTTCTTAATCAAGAGGTTTGGTCATGAAACTAGTGATGTTATGACTCAACAAGTAAAGTAAATGAATATGAAAACAATGAAAAGTCCTAACTTCAATTTTCAATGGATGATATCCTTCTTTAAAAAATGCAATTCTCAATTCAATTTTGTAATTCTAAATAAAATGCAATCTTTCTTTACATGCACTAAGATAAATGACAAAAAGACTCAAGTGATGAAAATGCCAAGTAATGTAAAATGCCTAATATTTTTTGTATTTTCAATATAAGAAAAAATGAAACAAGGACTAAATATCAACTTGATGTAATGACTCTACTCTGTATAGACAGAGACAAACCAAGTAGGATATCAAGTAGAAAAACACCCATCCCAAGGTTCAAGGAAAATCAAAATGAAAATATGATGAGAAAGACTCCGCCCAAAAATTTAACCAAAGACAGGTTTCCTATCATACCACAGACACTTAACAGTCACTACAGAGATCTAAGAAGACTCAACAATCATCAAAACCTAGCCTACAACCACCAAACCCAACAATAAAGAAACAAAGGTTGATGTACGTGACTGTTCAATGGAAAAGCGCGTATGTACGCAACTTACAGAAGGAAAACATGTGTATGTACATGATTGTCAAGCAAAAACCTGCATACAAGAATCAAAACAATTCCAGGCTAAGGAGAAGGTTGAAAGACTTAGACCCAGAGTGAACAGAGGTTGTCAAGTAATAATACGATAAGAAACTCATTATGAAATAGAGAAATCTAAGGATAAAACACTACAAACCTTGAAAAACGTTCTATCCCCAGTATGGTCACCAATGTTGTTACAAGGAAAGTCTCTCTATGGTAAGGGGTAAACCACAACAAATGGAAATGACTGCACAAATCAACTCTATTATCAAGCATGCTATATAAAAAAATATTCTAGCAAGACAAGATAAAAGGCCTACCTCGTCCAGACGTTTGATGAAGTCCAATGTTGAGCACTTGACCCAAATAAATACACTTGCAACTAGTCCTCAACAACCAAACAACGCAAGAATATGGTGATAATATATAATGTTAGAACATTCAATAGTATAATCCATCAACATTCATAACAAATATGCCCATGGAATAATAATTCAAATATTTTTGATATATCAATTGGACAAGAAAACAATATTTCTATTAAGATATGATCAACATAAGTGAATAAGTTACAGACTTCTATGTCGGCATGGTTCGGAACCAAGAAACTAAGTTCCTTCCAGTTGGGCCTCCACGACTTCAATCCTCCACCAAAGGCAAGCTCATGTAAGAGTGACAATGAATTTATTATTCATCAAGGGAAGATCTTGGGGGCCGAACACTGTGTTCAGACTTAAAGGATAAAGTGATGCAGACTCAATGTGAAGTGAATAATTCCTCGAGAGTAACTTTTCTCTCAAAGATGAATTCTTTCTCTTCTTCCCATAGCTCTTAACTGGCCCATTTATATCCTTCAAGTGGAACTGAAGGGACGATTCAAAACGTTTCCAGTATATGGAAGGCCAAGGATCATTGATCTCCTGTTGTGACATGAAAACCCGACACTATTTTTCAATTTTGGGCACATTTCCCATTGTACGTAGGTTGTAGTGGTGCAACCTCTCTATATGCATGTTGTATTGTAGGATTTTCAAAAAGGGATGACAAGTTTGCATAGGGAAATGGAAAAAGGCCTTATGTGCAAGATTACATAGTGTGAGAAAAATATTGCTATAACACATAGGACTGATAATTTGTTACAATTGAAATCAATGGAGACATGTAGCAAGGGATTGCCCAAATCCTTGAACAACATGTACGTATTGTAGGGCCTTGGATCATACAACAAAATATTGTCCTCAATTGATACCAAAGTGGTGGGTGAGATGGAATCAAAATGAACATCAGACAAAACATCAAAATCAGAACCAAAGCTTGCAGATGATAGTCACTGAAGAACACGATGATCAACCAAGAATAACAGTTGTTACATGCGGTGGGACATGAATCAGACTAGATGTGTCAGAGAAAGGAAAGGGAATGGAAGAATGTATAAAGAAAGTAGTTGAACCCATACCAACATTCAATCCACATAAAGAAACAAAGACTTATCAGCAAGCAAGGAAAGATATATTAGGACCAGACTAGATAAATTCTATGTCAAAGACACCACTAGTATAATACATGTCATTGGTTTATTATCGCACTATTCCAGACATGCCAATTAAGAAGGTAAAAACCTTGACAAACGTCCTACAAATATTTTTAGAATTGATGCAAGATGAGACAACACTGAATACACTACGCAGGATGATTGATCAGTGTACACAAGACCAAGACGTATCTACGATGTAAAAAGTAGTGAACCAAGTCTTGTGCAAGAAGAGGAAAAATAGAGAATTCAAATTAAGTGCATAGATAGGATAATATGACATGCATAATGTCATTTTGGACCTAGGATCAGACATCAATGTTATTCCAAGACAAACGTGGGAGATGATGGGGAAACCAAAGCTATTTTGGTTGACTGTCCAGTTGAGATTGGCTAACCAACATAAGATAATACCAATTGGAATATTGGTAGGAGTACCTATGAAAATAGATGGAGTTTGCATTGTAGATAATTTTGAAGTCATCAATATTGTGGATAAAAGTCAGTCGTACCCTAATTTTATTGGCCTAGACTGGGCCTTCGATAATCAGGCAATTATCAATCCAAAGAAAACAGAGATGATTTTTGAAGGAGAAGGCTTAAGAGTTACTGCACCATTAGACCCTATGGAGGTAAGAAGATATGTGGAGCCTGCAAAAAATGAAATTGATAACTTATATAATATGAAAATGCACATGGATGACTACGTCAATACCACTGTATATGGTGTTCTTAGTTGGAGAATCATAATCTATTTTGAATCATATTTGAAGGAAGGACTTGAACATTGGTAGCATTGATTGCATGAATTATTGACCAGAAGTTGCATGCGCATTACTCTCTCTTTGCGTTGGATCGAAACAGAGGTTCATGATACCCCCAAGTTTGAGGAGTCAACCGAGGAAAGTTATTTTATCAATGACTTTGAGTTGCAGATATATGAAAAGCAAAGGTTATTAGCATTAGATTTTTCACTAAGAGAAACTCCAACAAGATGGTGGGAAACCCACAAGTAAGGTATAGAGGACTGCCAACATTGCAAAAGGTTGATGCAGATCAGGTTTGGAACAAAGAACATTATGCCCAAGTATATAGGTTTGAGCGATCTGAAGGATGATGTGGCATGATGTATTACAACTTGGAAGTAAGTGANAGGCTTAAGAGTTACTGCACCATTAGACCCTATGGAGGTAAGAAGATATGTGGAGCCTGCAAAAAATGAAATTGATAACTTATATAATATGAAAATGCACATGGATGACTACGTCAATACCACTGTATATGGTGTTCTTAGTTGGAGAATCATAATCTATTTTGAATCATATTTGAAGGAAGGACTTGAACATTGGTAGCATTGATTGCATGAATTATTGACCAGAAGTTGCATGCGCATTACTCTCTCTTTGCGTTGGATCGAAACAGAGGTTCATGATACCCCCAAGTTTGAGGAGTCAACCGAGGAAAGTTATTTTATCAATGACTTTGAGTTGCAGATATATGAAAAGCAAAGGTTATTAGCATTAGATTTTTCACTAAGAGAAACTCCAACAAGATGGTGGGAAACCCACAAGTAAGGTATAGAGGACTGCCAACATTGCAAAAGGTTGATGCAGATCAGGTTTGGAACAAAGAACATTATGCCCAAGTATATAGGTTTGAGCGATCTGAAGGATGATGTGGCATGATGTATTACAACTTGGAAGTAAGTGACAAAGTAGGAATGGAATAACAAGGTCATACATATGTTGGAGACAGTTCCCAAGAGCTGGTACCTAGAGCGTGAAGTGAGAAGAGGAATGGTAAATTGGGAGGATCTCATCCAAAACTTTAAGGTAATGTTCAATTTTGAAGCTGAGTCACCTTTAGTTGATGCAGTATTACAAGTTATTAGAGCTAAAAGTTTTATGGAAGAAGGACAAGTAAAAATAGTACCTACATGTAGTACACACAGAGAGCCTACGACAACTCATGAATTGTTGGAATGCTATAGCATTATTGGGGATGACAAAGTAAAATAAGACCCAATAAATGTACACATATCTGAAATTGAAGGAGAGTGTGATGTAGTAGGACCAATGCTTGAATATGATGCATACACAAATCCTTTAAAAGTGCACAAAGTAAATATTGGCATGGAGGAGAAGTCGAAGTTTGCAAACATTGGAGATTATTGGAATGATGAGACCATGGAAAACATTGCAGACCTATTGTGTGAGTACCAAGATATTCTTCCAACCAAATTTTCATAGATGAAGAGGATAGTTGGAGAACTAAGTGAGATGAAGATCCTTCTGAAACCAGATTCTAAAACAATAATATAGAGATGCTAAATATTGAATCCAAAGTATAAGGAAAACATAAAAGGAGAACTTGATAGGATGATAGACGATGGTATAATTGAACTCATCGTAGAATCTAAATGGATAAGTATGATGGTGGTTCAATACAAGAAAATGGGGGGTATCATAATTTGTGTATACTTAATAAAGTTAAATGATTCCTTCTTAGATGACTCGTTCCTGACCCCCTTCACAGATGAAGTCTTAGAAAATGTGGGAGGACAAGAAGCCTACTTGTTCACCGATGGATTTTCAGCATACCATCAGATAAATATTGTGACATAAGACAGACATAATATGAAATTTGTGACGAAATGGGAAATCTATTAGTACATAGTGATTATGTTTGGGTTAAAGAGTGCATCTATTATTTTTTCTAGAGTGGTTGTCGCAAAATTTAAGAAGTTTATTCATCAATTTCCTAAAGTGTACCTAGATGATTGGACTGCATTTATCCTATTGAAAGATCACATAGAAACTCTAAGTTTGATGCTTGATCGATGTAGGAAATATCATATTTTTTTAAATTTGAAGAAATGTATTTTATGTGCATCATTTGGGATACTGCTAGGACATGTGGTATGCAAGTAAGGTTTGCTAATTGATCCAGCCAAGATAGTTTTAATTGTTAATTTACCACCACTTGAATCAGTGCGACAATTAAGGACAACATTGGGCCATACATTTTACTACCATTAATTTATTAAAGGATATGCATAGATTACAACACAAATGGAGAAGTTATTAAAGAAAGAAGTTAAGTTTCAGTGGAATGATGTTTGTCAGAAGGGTCTGAATCTATTAAAAAAAAAATTAGTAATTGCACCCATTTTGGTATTCCTATATTGGCAGAAAGAATTTCATGTCCATGTGGACACATCATCAATTTCACTCGATGAATTTTTATCCTAGCCTGGGGAAGGTTAGCTATATCATCTGATTGTTTTCGCTAGTAGGAAGTTGTCGATTGTTGAGAAAAATTATAGGACAACAAAAAGGGAAGGTTTGGAAATGGTGCATTCTTTGCAGAAGTTGAGAAATTATCTATTGGGATCCCACTTCAAGATGTATACAAACCATTATGTGCTTAGATATCTAGTGAACAAGCCAGTGTTGGCGGGGAGAATTTTCATATGGCTATTGTTATTCTAGGAGTATGATTTTGAATTTATTGTGAAACCAGGAAAACTAAATGCAGGACGAGACCATTTGTCATGGATACTGATAGGAGAAATTGTAGGTAACGTAGATGATATATTACCTGATGCACAATTGTTTTCAGTCAAGATGGTAGATGATGAGTTTGCAAAAATTGTCGAATACTTGATCATAGGAGTGGCTCCATCTGAAATGATAGTAGCCCAAAAGAAACAACTAGTGGTTAGATCAATATATTACCAGTTGATCGCAGGGAAATTATATAAGTTAGGAATAGATGAGATATTGCACCGATGTGTGCTAGAACATGAAAGAACCATGATTTTAGCAGAAGAACATGATACAGTTGCAGGATGGAATTTTGTAGGAAAGGAGACAACGTAAAAGATAGTGTGCATAGGGATATGGTGGTTTACCCTCCATAAGGACACAAAGGAATATTTCCATATATGTGATGTTTTTCAGAGAGTAGGAATATTATCACGAAGGGATGAGATTCCCTTGAATCTGCAAGTTAACTTACAAGCATTTGACAAATTGATAGTGGATTTTTTTGGACCAATTAACCTACTATCAAGAAGAACATTAGCCAGATACATAATTACTGCGACAAACTATTTGACCAGATGGGCATAAGCAAAACCAATTACATATTGTAGTGTAGAGACAACTACATGATTCTTGTTTGAAAACATAGTTACACGTTTTGGGTGTCTTAAAATACTTATGAGTGACTAAGGGACTCAATTTTTTAACAATTCCATTGGAACACTAACATAAGAGTTCTAGATACAACATATAAAGAGAACTCCATATCAACCTCAAGTAAATGGAACGGTGGAGGCCTTCAACAAGATACTGTAGAATGCATTGACCAAGGTGTGCAATGTAGGGAGAGATGACTGGGATTTAAAGATCCTTGCAGTGCTTTGGGCTTACCAAACTACATGAAAGAAGTTGGGAGGACAAAAACCCTTGAGATTAGAATTTGGTCAAGAAGCAATCATGCCCATGGAGTTTCTTGTACCGAGTATGTTCATTGCAAAAATGATAGACCTTATGGATTCAAGTGTAGTCGAAGAAATGCTATCATAGTTACTAATATTAGAGGAAGATCGCTTTATTGCAGGATTCCATCAGCAAGTAAAAAAGGCACGAGAAAAGGCATGATACAATAGACACATAAAGAAAAATAAGTTCTGGACAAGAGATCTAGTAATTCTTTATGACAACAAGTTCTTACAACACCCACAAAATTTTAGGAAGCACTAGCTAGGACCATACATGATTGGATATGTGATTGGTGCAGGTGTTGTTTAGTTAGAGAAGTTGGATGGACAAATCATGGAAGGACTACAGAATGGGATCCGAATGAAACTATATAGGAACATATTCCCTTCTATTCACTAGAGGAGTTGTGTAGTTTAAAATTGTATCATAGTGTACCATAGGAAGGAAAAGATATAAAAAGAAAGAAAAAGAAGGAAAAATAGGAAAAAGCACAAAACAAGTTTTAAGTAAAGAGGAAGAGTGTGATTTTGTCAAAGAAAAGAAGAAAAGTAATCACACATAAAGAAAACAAGATTACGTAGAAGGAAGAGATCGCGTAGAAAGTAGAGAATGTGTAGATGAAAGCTAAGAGAATTTAACAAAATCCATGACGAGATGTGCAATAAAGAGTTATCATGGAAGAAAAATTAGTGGCACCACGTCACATTAATTGGAGGAGATTTAACCGATTGAAAAATTAAATAGAGAATTCACCGAAGATACGAAGTGATGGAGCAATAAAAGTAAGTAATGAATGACAACCATTAGTGGTGTTGGGCTCAAAAAATGTCATACAAATATCACTCATTACCATACATTTTTCACCTATGCTTCCATTACATCACTCATTATTCACTACCATGTCACTTCATTTTCCCTATTATTCACCATTAATGGGTCTCATTTATATTTTC
>SNQJ01S0010039.1:98751-134288 GCA_010110895.2 Picea sitchensis | reverse complement strand
CATGGCCTCACTTGCATGCTGATTTGCTTATTTTAGGTATAACTTAATTTATGTTTTTGTTTGATTTCATCTTTTAAAGTTTTGTTAAATGTTCTAATACTGGAAGGATCTTATTTGAAAGTGTTTTTGTAAGAGAACCATAATATCTTAGACAATTATTAGATTTAGGTTTGTTTCATTTCATCTTTTAAGTTTTGTTAAATGTTCTAATATTGGAGGAGATCCTAAAATTCAGGTGTTCTTGTAAGAGAACCTTAGGGTCTTGACAATTGTTAGATCTAGGTTTGATTAGTTGTTGAAAGAGATTCCGATGAATATGTTCTTGTAAGGGAACTTTAAGATCTCAGACATATTAGGAATCTTTCTAGATCTATATATTTTAGGTAGCGCTTCTAAGTTTACCTTCCTGGGTTGACATTAAATAAACTCTGATTGACATCATCAATTAGAACTAAACAAGTGGATTAGATGAAAAACTTATGTGTGAAAGGAACTACAAATAAAAATGAAGTAGAAAAGCATGCAAAGGACCAACTATGGATCATTGTTCTCCATAGAGAAATGGATATTAAACAACCGAAGAAGTCGAAGTTATGGAGCCGAAGACTAGAATAGAGTCCTATAACCAGGTAGAAGTGGAAACTACTGTCGCAGAGGAAGATGACACCTAAGGAAGAAGAAACATCAGCCTCAGTACCAAATAAACCATGCAACCATCCTACAACGGTGCCAATATTCAAAGAAACACATGAAGCTTCATCTTCATTTGAATAATTTCCTAGGGGTTATATCCCACCAATAAAGCCATCAACAACACACGTCCATTTACAGAAAGAGGCCAGGTATCCATTATATTTATCCATTGATCCCAGAAGGCGTCATAGTAGAAGGGGAGATGTTAGGTCTGATACTAGCTCTGAAGTACACCGACTATGATATGACTGATGAAAAAATGTTTCTGGAGCTCGTTCCCAGTAATTTCTTGTTTAAATCCATTAGTTACAAGACCCACATGATCTTCATAGAACGATATGCATTGGCTAGGGAGTTATAGAAAGAAGGTCTTCTAAACTTGTTCGACATAGCACATTTTGGATAGAGTCTCGAGATCACCACATGCATGAAAATATTGCTAAGTTGTATACATGGAGATATATGTGGATAGACATGCTAGTATTGATTGATATTGATTTGATAGTGTGCATCACAAGTCTTCCATCAAAGGGTTTGGACCTTGCGACATAATTGTTTGATAAGAAGAAGGAGAGAGATCTTGTTGAGAGCATGAAATACAAGTTTCACACATTCTGAGGAAAACATGGTTTGGACATCACAAGCATAAGCAACCCAATGGTAAGGTTTGTGATGTAATCCTTATCCTGTAATATATTGAGGAAATGTAGAAAATATCAGGTACTAGCAGTGGTTATAGCGGCTACAGAACAATGTTTAGAGGTTGTCCAAAGGAACTGGGAAACACTTTTGTTGAATTAATTCTTGATTGACTACGAGGAAGAACAAGAAAAGGGGACATAACTCTGCTACTCTTGTTTATTGATCCTGACAACGCTAGAACCTTGGAGCGATCCAGACAATAGTCATTTTTTTATCATTAAAGAGAATCCTTGCTTCGAAGAGCGTTATCAAAACCTTTGGTATGCTACACATAAGGCACGCCAGATATAAACTAATGTCATATTCTATATCTAAAAGGAAGTTATCAGATACAACATAGAAAATAATCCATGTATACTACCTCAGGTAGTCGAGGCATACAAGAAAGTGGCACGTTTTAAGGCATGGTGCCACCATATGTTCTTTTAGGAGAATAAATACCCAGGCCAAAAGTGGTTGTTGGAAGACTACATACTAACAGAATAAGAGATGAGAAACATCATGTATGATTGGGACGGAGAGTGGAATATTCCACTGACAGAGACAGATCCATCGACGCAGTCAAACCTGAAGGTATATGACATTAATGCAGAGAAATAAGATGAATATGAAGAGGATTATGACAAAGGGAAGGACCTAGAGGATCCAACATCACTGATAGCACCACATAATGACCAAAAGAGAAAAGAGCTAGAGATAGGAAGATCCAGGTATCAATGGACCAAGTGCAAACAAATTAAGGAAGTGTCTATTCAGGAACTCATAGAATAATATTTTGAGAAGATAGTTGACCAGGTAAAGGAAGTCATTGATGACACATTTCATCTTGTAGAAAAAAACATGAATAAATGAACAAACAAATGCAGGAACAGATGGAAAAATTGTTGAAACTATTAGAAGCTACAAATATCACATCAGGTCGACAGATGGAGGAAGAATCAACAAATAGTACTACCAATACTGGAGAGGTAGGACAAACAATATCCCAGTCCTTGGCAGTCACATGGGAGAGAAGGTTAATCACGCTAACACAAGGGGAATTCAAGTTCTTCATGACTGAGACGCAATAACAAGCTAGGAAATTAGGTCACATAGATCTAACTCTATCTCAACTACCAATGGATGTGTTGCAGGAGCTACAGATGGGTGCAAAACAAGAGATGAACATACGTGTTGAGAAGAAATCTACTAAACTAGTAAATATTACAATAGAAAATGTGGCCCTGGAGATAGAATATAGAAAAGTGAAACAATATCATGATGAGGTTGGAAAAAAAGAAGAACAAATGCAGCAGGCATTCGAGTGAGTCTATCAAGAAAGCCCAGAAGCATAGGCTGAGAAGGAGGCCCCATTGGAAGATCAGATAACTAATATAAGTGAATCCATTTAGGGATTCTACTCATGCATAGTGGATATGTAAGAACATGTAACACCAAGTATGCCACGTGAAGAGAGGGAGATAAGGAAGAAAACTTTGACCACAACGGTCAACAATATAAAAAATATAGAAGTAGAGTGCGCTACACTATATATAGAGACTATGGGTGTTTGGACACAACTAAATGAAGACACGGTTCAATAGGAGATAAGTCAGAAGACACAGACTATGCATGTAAAGGTGCGGAAATTACAAGAAATAATGGGCACATTTCCACCAACAGAGTTAGTAATTCCGATGAACAAAAACTGGAAGTTCTATTAAAAAATGAATCAACTCAGTGTAGAGCAGCGGGCCCATGCATAATAGATAGAATTTTTGAAAGAAGAAGCATACAGAGTGAAAATGACCCTCACAGTGACTCAAGGAATCATCAAACAAGTAGCAAAATAAGGTGTCGAGAAGGTGAAGGATCGCGTGACAACCGAACTAGTTGATCAAATTTTGCAGAAGGAACTAGAAGAAAAGAAAAATGCCATAATAGTGAAGGATACCTTCGATGCATTCATGGTGCACTGGAAACAAGCCTGAATGGCTTGCGATGAGCCAAAAGTGAGTGTTGGGGACCTTTCGGAGAGGAATTTGGGATAATCTTTGGGATTTGCACCAAAATAAAGTCAAAGGGAAAAAGGAAATTAAAAGATGGACCAAAGTGCACTCTCGAGCGGATGCAAAGGACCACGATAAAAGGATGCATGACGGAAAAACACATAGAAGGAAAAAATGATTATAAAAAATGGGGTTTGGGGAAATGTTTTCCACTTTTGTAATGGGTTTTTGTTACACATCAAAATGTCACATTTTCATTTCACACCCTAAGTGTCACAAATGTCGCAAAGTATCACAAAGTCTTGTATGTGCCTCGATAAGTGTCACATTCACTATCACAAGTGTCGTATGCACCTTCCCTAGTGTCGTATTCACTTTGTGATATTTCAACACCCCTTGAAACCATTAAAACAATTATTCACGACCCCTAATTCATATGGGAGGAGGAAAACCATCATTTCTAGGTCAAAACACACTTTTTCCTTGGGAAATTCGACCTTTTTTTGAGAATTTATGAAGGTTGGAACCCCCTTGTCCATATTGGGGGTGCACACATGGTTCCCCCTCTACTACTATAGGGGATCTCCATTTCTAGGGTGGCATCATATCTCTTAATAGGGGGGAGCTCCATTGTTGTTGAGAGAAAAAGGGGACCTTCCCCCCCTTAATCTATGGACCAAATCCTTCATATTGGGTTAGTTGTGTTCATCCCTCATGCTTGGGATTCATCCTAGGATCTGATCCAAGACTCAAGGAACCATATCCTCAACCATACCCATCATTTTCTCATGTTTTTTGTGCCTCTCAAGCCTATATATTGAGGGCTTTCCAAGGTGAAAAGGGGGAACATTTGAAGTATCAAACCTTTCATCTCAGAGGAATATTTCAAGTATCAAACCTTTGATATTGGTAGATTCATGCAAGGGATATATGAGGAGATATTGGAGAAGTTCTACATCATCATACATGGTTTGTAAGTATTCTTTTTGGGTTCTCATTTGAATATACTTCGCCTATTTCCTTCAAGATTTTGTATTCTTGCATGTGCTTGTCTACTATTCTTTTAATGTTCGTAGATGAATTTATTTGATCTAATCAACTAGAGTAGGAGGTAGTGGTTTCTCTTTGTTTCCTATTACAGTTATCAAGTTGTGCTAGGGAGTTTGGAGATCAAGCTCAGATTGGAAGTAGCGAGGAAAAAAATTGAAACAATGTGCATCACACCCTTTCTCCCTCTCTCTTTTTGATTGGTTAAACTGAAATCAAAGGGATGTCAATGTCCAATTGTAGTGTTTCTGTCTTGGTATAGGGGTCTATAATCCAAGGGATATTTCACCTATCCCCAAGGGAATTATTTCGTAACAGAAATTGCTGACTCCGCTAGGGAAGGACTTTGACTAATACTTTTGTGGATTGTCTTAAGCCTTTGCCTACCTTTAGATATTGTTTTCTACTTGATTATGATCTACTTCCCCTTCTCTCTTCCTCACTGAATATGTCATAGAGTCATTAATTCTGTTTTCTAAGTTTTCATCCTTTTTGAGAAATTTTATGTTGTCAAAAGGGTGGCACTCCCCTGCAGTTCATACCAGGGCACCACCTACCTCATTGGAGCTCCCTGGAGGCCTTCTAGAGGGAACCATTAGTTGTCTGGCACCCCTCAAGAGCCTCCTAAAAATAAACATTCCCCTAACTGACACCATGTCTTCTTGAGAACAAGAGCACCACTCCTCTTGTTTTGGCCTTTTTCCCCCTTTCTTCTTTCTCTTTCTCAGTCCGATCTTGAGGGGATTTTTTTCGAGAAAATCATTGATTGTCTTTGACTTTGTTTTCCTAAGAATTTGAAATTTCTCACTTATTTATGTGTATCCCCTGAGTTTGAAAATTTTCTCCTAGTTATCATCCCCTAGGTTTAACACAATCCCTTGGTTCTTTATGCCTTTGAGTTCGTTTGATCTTTGTCTCACAAATATTTCACATTGCTTGGTTGTGTAGGATTGTTCATCAACTAGGGTTTGCAAAGTTTTCTTGTTATCGAGCCTTCTTTTCTTCATTTGAAACATCTCTCTTTTCTGGATGATTAGGACTCTTGTGCTTACACCAACCCATCTTGATTTATGTTTCTTTTTGCTCATTGTTTTGAATATTTTCATGAGTGTTTGTATTATTTCTCCTTTTCATCTTTGAGTTCTTGATTGAACATGTTATCTCCTACTTGTTTTCTTTGAGTTTTGATCACTTTGAGTTCACTTTGTTTGATTGATTTTTTTCCTTGTAGTTCTCTGTATCAAACATAGATCTCTTTCATTTGAAAGTTAAGAAGAAAACAATTTGGATATCTCCTTGCATACATACTCAAACGAAGAAATTTTGGATTCATTAGGAAGTTTGTTTTGGTTTGTGCTTGAAAAAGAGTTATTTTTGCATGTGCATTTCGGTTTTGAGAAACAGTTGCTTGGTAGTTTGTCATCGTATTGATCTCAGAAATTGAAATTCGCATCGTTTTTAGTACTTTATTGTGATTAAGAAGAATATAACTCTTCTCCTTCCCATACGTAGAATTCATCGAAACAAATAACTGCATATCATTCTTTTGCATTCTATTGGAGTCAAGTATCTCTCACATCATTAGTTTCATCTCCGTGAACCCTTTGAGTTAAAATCTATTAAAAACAACCATGTTCTAATAAATTCAACTAGATTTTTTTTTGGTTTAATCACACCAACAATAGCATAGGATTATGGTATTTAGATTAGGTGAAGTGAGTAAATTGTCCAAGAATACTAAAAAAAATGTAGAGCACTAAAGAGCGTATAAATACAACTTTTGTATAAGCATAGCTAGGAACCCCCTCTCACATAGGGGATAAACATGAGGTCGCATGCAGGAGAGAAACATATATTACCCCTCCAAATATTAACCAATCGTAGTGTATAGATTGTATATTGGTGTTTTTTCTTGAGAAACCACTTGTTTCATTTGGTCTCGGTGATTTGTGAACTCTGAATCCCTTCGGGATCCTTTGGAGTCCTAGAGGTCCACTTGTATTCAATTCTCTTGAAGAGTTTCATACTTTGATATACTTCCCATACGTTCGGTCCCGACTGTCGATTGTACCCTCCCATAGGTTGGCTATGAGTTGGTAACCTTATTGGCCTTTCCTAGGTACCTACAAAGGTTACTATGGGGAGATTCCCAAAGTACCTAGGGCAGTCATTGTATCACACTCTCAATACCCTTGGAGGGTGATCCCATGAAAGTGAGGGTTGCTTTCACTGATAAGGGATGTTACTTGGAGGTTGGGGTAACTGCTTCTCACTTCTTCGTTGGAGGATTTATATATCATCTTTGGAATATCCTTGAGCCTATTATTTCTTTGTTTATTTCTTTTAGTTTTCATAGGGGTGTGTTTCTTTGAATATAATAGTCATCCTTAGGATCAAATATTTCACAGTATGGAACATGGCGTTTAGGAACCTCAACACAATATTTATTACAAAGTAGTGATCACATATCACACTTTTAAAATGGGAATGCATCGCTCCTGGAGGTGGAAAACACGTTGAAGAACCAATCACGACCTTTGTATAAATTATTTCATCTTATGCGAATCATCTTTTTAATGATCCACTTATCCTACCACTCACTGATCCACCATATACGATATATTTTGATGCCTACTCTTCTTACTATTTACCGCACGGTTCAACCACTACACAATATTTTGTTGTGAACCCTTCATTTTTTAGTTTTCTTGAAGGACTTAGTAATTCATATTTTTCCACAACTCATGTAGTTGATACTACTAGTGCTTCATCTTTAACATAAATATCATTGACCTAGGTAACCCCGACACAACCACTTGCACATTCATCTCCCTTCATACATGAGTCAGGTAATATTATTATTTCACTATTTCCGCACATGCACACACCAAGTGCCTTACTTGGTTGTTCCATCAGTAAAATGGTCGGCAGTCAAGTCATTCAAACAACCACAGCTTCACAAGATCCTCATCCTCCATATCACACATCATATATTATTACACTCTACATTGGAGGTCAATCTTCAATTGGAGGCCAACCTTCAGTAGGGGGGAAACCTTCGGCTACAAGGAAACGTTTTACTAGGAAGAAACCTACATGGTTTTAACATCAACAAGACTGGGGGAAATATTATCCTCCAAGTTGTTCTATCCTTACTACCACTAGCCTATATCCTAGACATCCATATATAGGATTTTTGAATCCTTTTTGGGATCAACCCAATCCGACAGGAATTCCTCCGCAAGGAACTATGCCCTATCAATTTGTAAACCCCACAATTCCAATCAAACAATCCCTTCAATAAAAATATATGGTAGGTCCATCATGACAACCAAATCACATCGGGGGACTGTCATGTCAATTTTATTATGTAGGAGGTCCATCTTCTCCGTCATAGTACATCAGTAGACAAACAGGACAACCACCTTACATGGGTGGACAACCCGAGAATCCACCTTACATGGGAGGACCATCTGGATTTTCCATCTCACCACAACCTGGATATGGTCCTACTGGTGTTACCACACATTATTGTTATCACCAATATCAATAACCTAATTTAGATCTTCCATATCTTTCGCGTTTCACAAACGATCCCATCGTGCACACCCCGTTATGGCTCTCCATCCCTGCCAAATTACCATCCGACATCCTGAAATTTGATGGAAAACATAGGAAATATCCTAACAATCATGTTATGACTTTCCATTTATGGTGCTCTTCCAACTCTTTGATGGACTATTCCATTCATATTAGAATTTTTTAGAGAAAACTTACAGGTTCAACAACAAAATGGTATATTGAACTGTTGCGTAACTCTTTTGTTGAATTCAATTATCTTTCCATGGATTTCCTAGCGCATTTTCATTTTCCTATATAGTATGATACTGTGACAAATATTTTGACGTCACTCCAAAAATCCTCTTCCACCCACATATCCGATCATATTCATGAGTGGAGGCGGCATAGACGGTTGATTAAGGCTCCAATTTCATACCAACTACTTGCAGATTAGATTACAAAGTCTCTCTTGCCTCCCATTTCCCGCGATGTTTCTATGGGAAACATAGTTATTTAGGAGAAGGATATCATCTGTGCAAAATATTTGGACTTGGTTTACTCCTAGTCCAACATACTTTACGACCTGATCCCTAATTCTCCTTGTTCGTCAAAAGATCCATCAAGACCTTCTCTGGAAATCAACTTCGTTCCAAACACTAAAAATACTTCCCCTCTTGCTCAAACATCCAAGGTGAATGTGTTCCAATCCACTTCATCTCAGCAACCAGGAGGTAAGAAGAAAAACAAGGGTAAATCCAAGAAACCTTCTAACGAGCAGGATGATCCTAAT
Organism: Picea sitchensis; assembly: GCA_010110895.2. Classification (NCBI taxonomy): domain Eukaryota; kingdom Viridiplantae; phylum Streptophyta; class Pinopsida; order Pinales; family Pinaceae; genus Picea; species Picea sitchensis. The sequence goes on along the minus strand of SNQJ01S0010039.1, from coordinate 125,507 downwards.
TTTGTTAATACTCAACCGATAAGGAATCCTAAATATCCTTGTATGATTTATGAGGAATACCACTAAACGAAAGATTTACCTCATTGTGAGGCTGTCACTAACTATTTGAAGGATACCTCCCAACCATTTCAACAACAACATCTAGTTTCACAAAATCCTGCCCCTCCGTAAGGGCCAAATGCAGGTCATTCCCACCATGGGGATGCTTCCACAATGAGCAGCCACACCCGCAGGCACGCCCTCTCCCTCAGGATCTTCTTTCACTCACGGCCCGAGGAATTTCAATGTTCCTCTAATTCCCTATCGGGAATTTTTCTTACCCACAACAACTCTTCAACTGATCTCCCTTAATGATCGGGAAATCAGACTTCGCAATTTCTCGAATCCTATGGTCGCGTGTTTGTTGCCTCACGATTCCCCGAACTCCGACGTGAGTCAACATTGACTTTCTCCCTTTCTATCGGAGTTCTCCCTATCGGGAAATCGCTACTCGCAATTTCGGCAAATGGAATTTCCAAAGTCCGAGCCCCGACGTGCCGATCCTCCGCTGCTCACGCGGGTTGACTATTCAACGTACCGTCATCTCTATCGGGACTTCGGATTTCACGGGATCGCGAATCCTGATGTCGATGGATTCAAGACTTTCCTTTTCCCGATCCCTGATATGACATGCCACCTGTCCTCCATTGATCCCTGTTGTGGCCCACACAACTCTCCTGTCGGGATATTGTGTTTTGCGACTTCGAGTTGCAAGATTTCTCTGTTCTCGAAATCCCCGATTCTCCGAAGCCCGACTTCCTTGGATCTCCTGACACGCGTACTCAATGATGGACGACTCAGGGCTCGTCTGGATATCACGTTTCGTGATATCGCAATTCCTATTGCAAAGTTTTGGAGCTTCGACTCACGAAACCCTGATACACGATATCACGCGTAGATCCAACGGTACTTGTGACTCGGATCGATGGCTTTGCCCCCTTCTGAGCTTCGAAACTCCTCCACACTTACACTGTAACCTCCCTGCACCTCCATGAGATCCAACGACCCACGAAACTTCATGAAATATCCTCAAAGGATTTCGTCCGTCCATTCTCCTTTTCTTAGCCCACAATAATAACGACGGGTTCTTCCATAGAACTTGTCCGCCTGCTCGCTAACCTATGATGCTTCTTGCAAGATTTCAAGGGACCAACTCCCTGTGCTCCCTTCGGTGATCACTCAAGGCTCTATACCTCCTGAGCTTGTTCGAGACTCTCAAGTCCTTCAGAAAACTTCTTGCACGCACTCCTTGGGGAAACCCTTCAACGACATCTAAGTGTTGACGTCTCTCGACTCTGCACACTCCTGCTGCAGCAATCTTTCAGTTCCTTGCTCAGGTTCGCAACCCTGAGGCTTTCCCTTGGCCTGCGCACTCCTTGCACGACACTGTGCCTAACTGCACTTTCGAGGAAATGAGAACAAAATCTATCTCTGATTGAACCCTTCTGTCAAAGCACTCCTTGCAGACAATTCAACTGCACTCCTTGCAGGAATCCTCTGGCTCAATTAGAGAAACAATTGAAACTCATTCACTCACCCTCTCAGACTTCAATTCAACCATGAAATCACATACACAACATATAAAATAAAATATATGACAAGAAGCAAACATTCATGAACATAATATCAATACACAGAGAAACAACACAAACCATGAATTTGAATCAAATCTTTCTTCTATTAATTCAAATGTCTGTACATGGGTGTTCTTCATACAGCTCTCTGCTTGCTCTTGCTCTTCCTGGATTGATAATTATTATTACCATGATACAATGAGGGTGTCTATATCCATTTTCCCTCTTGGACTCTAAAGCTATCAAATCTAAAATTAAATTCCCATCTACCAGCATTAACTAAATTAAATGTCGTCTATCTACCTAAGGACGAGAGCTTAAAGGCTCAAGGTCCATTACAATATACATAGGCGCCTCTTCTTAAATGACTCATTTAAGATTTTGCGCAACAGTCCCAAAGAATTTTCAAAACTTGTGTTGCTTGTCCAGCTGTCCTCTGCTTCCGCGCTGGCTCGCTTGATGAGTCGGTGATGCTCCTGCATCATACTCCTCGGCTTGAAAAATTTCATGGGCTCCTGTCCATGAGCTCCTGCACGGTATATCCATGCTTTTGTATTTCCGCTTCAGTCTCCCAGCTGGCATCTTCCACTGGGTGGCCCTTCCATTTGATCAGATACTCGAAGTATTCCTTCTTTTGGGTCTTCTTACCCACTCTCTTGTCCGGTATGCATTCCATTTGCGGCTTTTATGCAACTAGAAATTGTTTCATCCACTGGATCATTGGATGCTCATCTCCAGTGTCTGCTTCTCCAACTCTATATGGGTATAAATTTTCCACATTGAATATTAGAGATATTCCGATCCCATTCGGTAGCTCGAACTCATAAGCATTTTCTCCGAATTTTCTAAAGACATTGCATGGCCCAATTTTCTTCATCTTCAGCTTATTGTATGTTCCCCTTGGGAACCTTTCCTTTCTCAAGTGTGCCAGAACTAGATCAACAACTTCAAACTGAAGTTGTCTCCTCCGCTGGTCTGCTCTGCATTTATATTCCTGGTTTGAATCTAACAGTCGCTGCTTCACCTAACTGTGAAGTCCCTTCATCGCTTCAGCGAATTCCTCTGCACTAGCACTGCTAGTGGCAGTCTGTTATGAATCCCTCAATTCAGAAACTCCTCTCGGTTGCATCACATAGACAACCTGAAATGGACTTTGTCCTGTGCTTCTATTCACAGAGTCATTGTAAGCAAACTTTGCATGTGGCAATATGTTGTCCCAACTGCTATGTTGCTCTGTCACCAAGCTTCTCAACAAGTCTCCCAGACTTCTGTTGACCACTTCTGTTTGTCCATCTATCTGAGGATGATAAGCCGAACTAAACATCAAATTAGTTCCCAGCTTCTTCCATAAGGTCCTCCAGAAATGCCTTATGAATTTAGTGTCCCTGTCCGAAACTATACTTTTTGGCAATCCATGAAGTCGAATGACCTCCTTGAAGAACAGATTTGTGATGTGAGTCGCATCGCTGGTTTTCTGGCATGGAATGAAATGTGCCATATTGGAAAACCTATCCACTACCACAAAGACTGAATCAAATCCTCTTTGTGTTCTTGGCAATCCCAACACGAAATCCATTCTTATCGCCTCCCATGGCCTCTCTGGTATGGGCAATGGCTGATAGAGTCCTGCATTCTGCTTCCTTCCCTTTGAATGCTGGAAAACTCTACATCTGTCTACAAATTTCTTGACATATGCTCACATGCCTGGCCAAAAATATGAATCATTCAGCTTAGCGAATGTTTTTTCATGGCCAAAGTGTCCTGCTAATCCACCACTATGATTTTCTTTCAACAGATTCTCCCTCATGGAGAAATTCAGAATACACAGTTGATTGCCTCTGAACAACAATCCCTCCTAGATCATATAATCTATCCAAGGGCTTTTGTCACTGAGAATTGGATTCTCAGCTGCTTCATACGCCTCTCCAAAATCTGCATCTCCTGCGTACATGTCCCTGAGATCATCAAACCCTAAGGTCTTGACTCTGAACTCCTGCAACAACAAACATTTCCTGCTCAAAGAATCAACCACTTTGTTAGCAGTACCATAAATGTGTTTAATCACAAATGTGAAATTCTACATATACTCAACCCACTGTACATGTCTCTGATTCAACTTTTCATGTTGAGTCACAAACTGTAATGCATGGTTATCACTATACAAAAGAAATTCTTTTGGGATCAAGTAATGCCTCCACTTCTTCAATGCTTGTATGATAGCATAAAATTCCTTCTCATACATGGAGTATTTCAATTTTGCTTCATTCATATTCTCGTTGAAGTATGCAATCGACCTATCTTCCTGACTCAAGACCGCTCCTATGGGAAACCTGCTTGCGTCACATTTCACTTGAAATGTCTTCAGGAAATCCGGCAACACCAGAACCGGTTGTTTCGTGATCTTCCGCTTCAACAGATTGAAGCTCTTATCAGCCTCTGTTGTCCAATGAAAAGACTTATGCCTCTTCTTCACTGTATCCATCATCGCTGCGCTAATTCCACTGAAATTCCTGATGAACTTCCGGTAGAAACTAGCCAAACCATGAAAACTCCTTACCTCAAATACATTCCTCGGTGATGGACAATTCTTAATCACTTCTACCTTATCTGGATCCATCCTTAACTCATTTTTCGATATAAAAAATCCCAGATAAATGAGTTCTGTCTTCATGAATGAAGATTTCCTCATGTTTATCAACAACTTCTCTTGCTGTAGCTTCTTCATCACAATAGCCAAATGCTTCAGATGCTCAGCCTCTGTCTTGCTGAAAACCAATATGTCATCCAGATACATGATGACAAACTTCCCGATGAATTCCCTCAGGACTTCATTCATCAACCTCATGAAAGTACTTGGCGCATTCGTCAAGCCAAACGACATGACTAGCCATTCATACAAACCTTCATTGGTCTTGAAGGCTATCTTCCACTCATCACCTTCCCTCATGCGAATCTGGTGATATCCGCTTTTCAAATCTATCTTTGAAAAATACTTTGCCCCACTCAGGCAATCCATCAGATCATCCATTCTTGGCAGTGGAAATCTGTACCTGATGGTTATCTTATTAATCACTCTTGAATCGGTACACATTCTCCAACCTCCATCCTTCTTCGGACTGAGCACTGTTGGAACAACACATGGGCTCAAACTCTCCCTGACCAATCCTTTGTCCAATAACTCCTGGACCTGCCTCTTAACCTCTTCATTTTCTTGCGGCGTCAACCTGTACGCGGCTTTATTCGGCAAATTGGCTCCTGGTATGAGGTCTATATGATGACTCATACTCCTCATCGATGGCAACGAATGACGTAATTCATCCACTATGATGTCAGCAGTTCCTGAATCTCATCTGGTAGATCATCTTCCAGCAGTTCCTGAATCTCATCTGGTAGATCATCCACTCTTGTGCTAGTCAGAACAATCCTCGGCTTTCTGACCACAAAGAACTGTGGATCTTCTTTCTTCTTCACCTTTGTAAGAAGCTCCTTCCCACTCATGAGAAGTACTGTGTTATTCACTTCCAGCTTCACCTCCTTATCCTTTATCGGAAGCAACATATGGGTTCTCCCATTCTTCTCCAGGGTATATGTGTTCATTCTCCCATCATGAATCACATTTCTGTCATATTGCCATGGTCTACCCAACAATAAATGACAAACATCCATAGGAATGAAATCACATAAAATTTTATCATTATATCCGCCTATTTTGAATTCAACCAAGCATTGTTTAGTAACAGTTACCTGGTGTCCTTTCTGTAGCCATGAAACTCCGTCTGGGCTTGGATGATCAGTCGTCTCCAGCTCCAGTTTCTCTACCATCTCTGTAGAAACGAGATTATTCGTGCTACCACTGTCCAAGATAACCTTACATACCCTGTCCTTGGTCTTGCAAGCTGTTCTGAACAGTCTGGTCCTTTGGAATGAACTTTCCACCTCTTTCTCAGGTGTCAAAAGGACTTTACGCAGCATCAACGACCTTCCGCCTTCTACGTCTTCTGCCTCAACATCCCGCCTCTGCGCTTCGGTGATGTGAGCTTCTCCAATGTCCTTCTTTTTCTCTGGACACTCGTAAGACTTGTGCCCATTCTTTCCACATGTGAAGCATGTGATTACTCCACCTCTTCCTCTTCCTCTACCTCTGGTACGAGGAAAAGTATTTGCGTCAACATAATCTCCGCTCTGCTCTGTATGCTTCCCTCTCTGTTCAACATATGGTCCTCGCTGTGAGGTTCCACCTCTCTCAATTTTACCCTGAGGCTTCTTCCATTCCTCCTTGGGCTTCTGGTATTTGTCCTGGGCAACTGCTTTTCCTCTGGACTGACTCCTGCCTCGCCCTCGCTGACCTTTCTTACGGCTCATCTTCTCTTCAGTGTTTAGAGCCATCTGATAAGCATCCTCTACCGCCATGATGGTAACCATGCTCAATTCATCCTGAATGTCGTATCTCAGACCATTCAGATATCTAGCAACCTTCTCATCATCGCTCTCCTTATGACCTTCCCTAATGTTCACTCGATAGAATTCCTCAGTGTATTCTTTCACTGTCATCATCTTCTATCTCAGGTTCTGCATCTTCCTGAACACAGTAATTTGATAGTCTCTTGGGATGAATTTTTCCTTCATCTTTGCAATCATTCGATCCCAACTCTTGATCTTCTACTTGCCTTTGCAGCGTCTGTCAGCTTGTAGCTCGTCCCACCACAATGTTGCATGTCCTTTCAAGTGCGTGACAACATGCTTGAATTTCTTATCCTCTTCGACATCTTCATAGTCGAAGTAGGTATCTAGAGCTCTAATCCAATCTAGAATCTCTTCTGCATCCAGATTCCCCTCGTAAACTGGAATGTCCATTTTTTCTTTTGTACCCATCCTTGCAATAGCTTTAATTAAGCGTTCATTCGCTGCATCCTCGGTTGTAACTTCCCCTTTGCGTTCAGCCTCTATTTCACTATCGGAATCACTCAGATCCCCTGCACTAGCTGTGCGTATTTGCGTTGTCTCCATGTCCTCAAATCTTGCTCAGAGATCTCACATTTTCCTTTCCATTTATGGATTTGCTACCTGTCTGCCTCTTCTTCTCTGCACCTCTCTATCCTCTGGATCAGGTGATTGTCTTTCTCTCCTTGGCGGCATGGTGAATTTTTCTCCTTCTCTGCTACAGAAAGCAAAGAGATATTCCGGCTCTAATACCAAACCTGATGCAGCCGCACCCGCAGGCACGCCCACTCCCTCAGGATCTTCTTTAACTCACAGCCCGAGGAATTTCAATGTTCCTCTAATTCCCTATCGGGAATCTTTCTTACCCACAACAACTCTTCAACTGATCTCCCTTAATGATCGGGAAATCAAACTTCGCGATTTCGTGAATCCTATGGTCGCGTGTTTGTTGCCTCACGATTCCCCGAACTCCGACGTGAGTCAACGTTGACTTTCTCCCTTGCTATCGGAGTTCTTCCTATCGAGAAATCGCTACTCGCAATGTCAGCAAATGAAATTTCCAAACTCCGAACCCCGACGTGTCGATCCTCCAATGCTCACGCGGGTTGACTATTCAACGTACCGTCATCTCTATCGGGACTTCGGATTTCGTGGGATCATGAATCCTGATGTCGATGGATTCAAGACTTTCCTTTTCCTGATCCCCGATATGACACGCCACCTGTCCTCCACTGATCCCTTTTGTGGCCCACACAAATCTCCTGTCGGGATATCGTGTTTCGCGACTTCGAGCTGTAAGATTTCTCTGTTCTCGAAATCCCCGATTCTCCGAACCCCGACTTCCTTGGATCTCCTGACACGCATCCTCAACGATGGATGACTCAGGGCTCGTCAGGATATCGTGTTTCACGATATCGCAATTCCTATTGCAAATTTTTAGAGCTTTGACTCACGAAACCCCGATACACGATATCACGTGTAGATCCAACGGTCCTTGTGACTCGGATCGATGGATCTACCCCGTTCTGAGCTTCGAACCTCCTCCACACTTATGTTGTAACCTCCCTGCACCTCCGTGAGATCCAATGGCCCACGAAACTTCGCAAAATCTCCTCAAAGGATTTCGTCCGTCCGTTCTCCTTTTCTTAGCCCACAATAATAATGACGGGTTCTTGTCTTCCTGCTCGCTAACCTGTGACACTTCTTGCAAGCTTTCAAGGCACCAACTCCCTGTGCTCCCTTCGGTGATCACTCAAGGCTCTATACCTCTTGATCTTGTTCTCGACTCTCAAGTCCTTCAGAAAACTTCTTGCGCGCACTCCTTGGGGAAACCCTTCAACGACATCTAAGTGTTGAAGTCTCTCGACTCTGCGCACTCCTGCTGCAACAGTATTTCATTTCCTTGCTCAGGTTCGCAACCCTGAGGCTTTCCCTTGGCCTACGCACTCCTTGCATGGCACTGTGCCTAACTTCACTTTCGAGGAAATGAGAACAAAAGCTATCTCTAATTGAACCCTTCTGTCAACGCACTCCTTGTGGACAATTCAACTGCACTCCTTGTAGGAATCCTCTGGATCAGTTAGAGAAACAATTGAAACTCATTCACTCACCCTCTCATACTTCAATTCAACCATGAAATCACATACACAACATATAAAAGCAAATATATGACAAGAAGCAAACATTCATGAGCATAATATCAATACACAGAGAAACAACACAAACCATGAATTTGAATCAAAGCTTTCTTCTATTAATTCAAATGCCTGTACATGGGTGTTCTTCATACAACTCTCTGCTTGCTCTTGCTCTTCCTGGATTGATAATTATTATTACCATGATACAATGAGGGTGTCTATATCTGTTTTCCCTCTTGGACTCAAAAGCTATCAAATCTAAAATTAAATTCCTATCTACCAGCATTAACTAAATTAAATGTCGTCTATCTACCTAAGGACGAGAGATTAAAGGCTCAAGGTCCATTACAATATACATAGGCGCCTCTTCTTAAATGACTCATTTAAGATTTTGCGTAACAGTCCCAAAGCATTTTCAAAACTTGTGTTGCTTGTCCAACTATCCTCTGCTTCTGCGCTGGCTCGCTTGATGAGTCGGTGATGCTCCTGCATCACACAAGCACCTATGAGGTATACATGTTTAATACGGTTAATGTCATGTCTCAATAAAATACCTATGACACTCCTCCATGTGATCAGACCAAAGGGAAGGCTAGCAATCATCCTTCTAGTTCCACTCCTCCTTCATCTTCCAATCATCTTCATATTTAGAAGTTGATTTCTAACACAAAATTGTTCCCACCCAAGAGCATAATTAGAAAAGAGACATTTAATCCTAATGCCCGTGCTACCAAAAAATAAAACATCGTTGAATATTTGGCACAAGCACCTCGTGCTATGTTATCCCTTGAAGTTATAAAACACTATTCCATTCAACGTAGAACCATGTTGTCATCGATTGGATCCATGGATCCAGAGGAGTCGAGCTGGATTACCTTTAATATGGATTATTTTAAGGAGAGAGTCTCCCACCACTTAACATTCCAAATTCAAGTTTTGGTTGGTAGAAATAACATCCATCACATTGTTCTATATGAGGGAGCCTCTACCTATGTCATTTCTTTTCCTTGTTGAAGAGCCCTTTTCTAGTCCCCTACCACCTTAAAAGCGTTTGATGGATGTGGTTTCAAACCTCACAGACTCTTGCAATATTTTGTTCTGATGTTGAAGGGTAAGACCATTTCATTCAATATCAAAGTGGTTGATGTGCCCATGGATTATAATTTGATACTTGGTCGTATTTGGTTCTATGTGATGACTGTCATCGCATCTTTGGTGTTTCGTATCTTATGATTTCCCCATAAATGAAAAATTATCACTGTTGACCAAATTGAGTATAAAAATCCATATATCCACAATGTTGCAAAAAATAATGTCCCTTTTCTAGGACATAATGGTTTTGAGAGTGTAGGTGTAGGTATTCTTAAGGATTCCTCTCTCATGGGGGTTTTCCCTTTTCCTGCTCTGCCCACAGCACAAGTTTCCACGTTAAACATGATTTCAAATCAGGTGCGACAATCTATAGAATTATATGACCCTTTGGAAGTACCTAGTCTCGACAAGCATAGTTCATCGTCTCTGTCAATATCGTTAAAAAAAGAAACTAACCCAACTCCATTCGAATCGAGTCCCAGTCTGGATCAAGTACTTGAACCCTCTTTTCCTCCACCTAGTGAAAATGTTCCCATCAGTAACGAGACACTTAAATGAGTAAAGAATAATATTCGTCGGAGGAAACTTCATCTGGAGGGCATGTCTCCATCCTGTAGACATCATGTTGGGGAGAAGCCACTAGTTTCCATCATGCAAGCTAGGGGAAAACTACCTGTAGAGAGATATACTACTAAGAGTGATCCTCTCTTGGAGGTGTTCCCCTCATAACGAGGTAGTCTTTTCTGGTTCAATCTTCATCATTGTTCTTTCTCGTGCTCATTCAAACATGAGAATAAGTTAATGAGTACACTTTTATCTCTTTTTTGGACTCGGAAAAGCTATACAAAAAATGAACTATTTGGATCTTCCTTTAAGCTCTTTTCAGACTCCCTAAACATGAAAAGATTGTCGAGTGATATTGCTTCCTTTCACACTCATTAAAAGGTTTGAAAGGGAGTATTTCGAGTGGTATTTTATCTCTTTTTCGACCTCGTGAGACTAATTAAAAAAAATGACTAATCTAATCAAGCATGATTAAAAGAGTTCTCTCTTTTATTGTTTTACACTTTTTTCGGGATTGGGAGACTAAATTTATGAAAAATACATCCATGGAGTTGCCTTTAAGTTTTTTTAAGAATCTTTAAACATGAAAAACCATCGAGTTTACCTTCTTTGGGATCATAAAACTATGCATCGAAGGACCTATGTGAGTTCGATCTCCAAGACTCATCTAGGACTGAATCCCACCTTCCTTACGTTCGTTAAACACATGTTGAGGGACTCATCCAAAGGATTAGCTATACTGAGCATCTGTTACCCTCCTCAAGCTCATTAAAAAATAAAGAGGTACTCATCTATCTGGATGGGGGAAAATTTTGAGGGAAGTGGGTAAAGTCCTTTGGAATCCTTTATGGCAACTATTGTCTCCCTTGAACATGGCACATGTTTGCGTCTCATATTACAATTGGGAAATATGCTTGTCTCTGAGTCATACCAATTCCTATGTGTCATCCTACTTTTTCGTTCCAATCAAAGAGTTCTCTTATTGTTGTCACATTACATTCTTGGTACTTGTTGAGTCGATCTTGCCAAGTCAGTTGTCATGCTACATAATGTTCAAGGGAGGTTTCACTTCAAACCATCCATCTGTAGTATTTCCAGTTTCCCTTTCCTATGCCAGTCCATACTCATTTGATTCACCATGTCACATCACTTTCCTATGTCATTTTCGTGTTAGTGATGGGGGATACATCAAGACCCTAATTTGATGAGTTTTTTCATGTTGAATTCAACACATTATCTCAGAATTAGACTTAGAAACCAGTTAGTAACTTAGGAACTGCATGCCTCAATGGAAGGACTCCCTAATTTCGACAGTAGGCTTACATCATTTATCAGATGATTCCACTAATGTTTGACCTCAGCTTATATATTCAAATTCGTTGGAATGTACTAGGGTACCTTGGGAGTCATTGAAATCATTGGTGATTTCCCTCGCACTTGTTAATGGTTTACATCAATGACTGGTAACCAAGTGGTTTCTACCATGTTCGACATCAAATCATCTATTCATATGGCTAGATTCGTACTGTATTGGGATCAGGATGAAGACCGTGGGCTGAGTGCTCACTCTTTTATGTGCTTTTCCTAGGTTATGATGGAGATCATTTGAGCATGTTGATATATATATTTTCACATATATCCACATTGTATTGATCTGTGGCTATGCTTTTTCATCTCGTAGCTTCATTTTTTATTTTGTGTGGCTGCGATCAGTTCATGTCATGGAGGTATGGATCCACATTGTATATCTGGTGGCCATATGATTAGTCATTATTCTCATGGATTTGTAGTTTATTGGTCAACTTCCTACTTTGAGTCATCTCGCATTCCCAGCATAGGTATGCCTTTCTCGGAAATGGAACATATATTAATATTGTTTGATGATTGTTTGCAACTTCTTCAAGGTTTTGCCACTCCAATACCCTTGCATTGAATAATTTTTAAAGTGTTTAACCATCATTTTATTTTCTAACCTCACAATTTAGGGGGCATATGTTACCCATTAAAATTCCACATTTGCGTTTCGCACCCTAAGTGTCGCAAGTGTCACAGAGTGACATATGGACCTTGGTAAGTGTCCCATTCACTGTCACAAGTGTCATATGCACCTTCCCAAGTGTCACATTCACTTTGCGATATTTTTTCACCCCTTGAAACCAATTAAATAGTTTTTCATGACCCCTAAGTCATATGGGAGGAGGAAAATCATCATTTCAAGGTAAAAAAACACCTTTTTCTTGGACAAATCGATCATTTTTGGGGCATTTATGAAGGGTGGCGTCCCTGTGGCCATGATGGGGGAGTTCCAATTCATGGGATGGTGCCCCCCTTTCCATATTATGGGAGATTCACTTTATATTATGACTCTCTTTCTCTAACTCAAAGGGAGCACAACGTTTGGTTAGAGGAAATAAAGGAGAATCCCACCTCTTTCTAAGGGCCATTTCCGAGGATATGAGGCGGGTTTGGGTTGAATCATATCCTATGGAAATATTGTAGGATCATATCACAACCTTAATCATCCATATCCTCAACCATATCTCGCATTTTCGCATGGTGGTTAAGCTTCTCAAGCCTATATATTGTGGGCTTTCCAAAGTTAAAATGAAGAAAGAATTGGAGAACATCAAACCTATGATCTCGGAGGAAGCATTCACATATCAAACCTATGATATTGGTAGATTTTTGCAAGGGATGGACGAGGAAATCTTGGAGAGGAATCATCATCCATGGTTTGAAATTAGTATCTTTGGGTTCTCATTTGAATATACTTGGCCTATTTTCTTCAAGCTTTTGTATTATTGCATGTGCTTGTCTACTGTTCCTTCAATCTTTGTAGATGAATTTTCTTTAACTAATACAATAGAGTACGATATATTTGTTTTTATTTGATTCCCATTGTAGGTATCAAGTTTCTCCAGGCATTTTGGAGATCAAGCTCATATTGGAAGCAACAAGGACAAACTTCGAAACAAGGTGAATCACACCCATTCTCCCTCTCTCTTTCTGATTGGTTGAACTGAATTCAAAGTAATGTTAGTGTCCACCTGTAGTGTTTATGTCTTGGTATAGGGGTCTATAATCCAAGGGAGGTTTCACTTATCCATAGGGGAAACATTATGTAACACATGTCATCGTGTGTTATTCCTTACCTACTTGAGAGGGATTTTCGACCCATCATCAAAAATCTGGCTTTTAAACCATACACCATAGTTTCCTAAATTAAGAAATTTTTTTTCTTATGGCTTTGAAAGAGACATTTGAGGGATATATTTTTATGGGAACCCCCAAACCGTCTTTCATTGAAGGAGAGAACTATCATGAGGGAACCCTTTTGAGGGATTTCCCTGCTCCAAGGGCCCTGACAATGGTGGATTGTTTTCCTTTCTTGATATCCTGAAAAACCTTTTGTTGTTACTTCGACAGGTGGGATTTCCTTCCTAATGGGTTGGGATTATGAGTTTCAATAGGTAAACCTCCAAGCAACGAAGAAAATTATTTCATTTTTACCTTGGATCTTAGGGCATATACCTTTTCTGGGGATAACCCATTGCCTGCAACCTAGACAGGAGGGTCGAACCCAGTCACATCCACATATACTATATTTTTTGATATAGTAGAGGGATAAAAGAGACTATGGGATCTATTTGAGGAGGGTGACGAGGGGGGATTACACTTTCAATATGATCCATTCAGCGTAGGGTCCTTAGGGGAAGGGAGAGCCACATTGTAATGTCCCCAATGAGAATATACTAGGAAAATAATGGTTTGTTGTCAATTATGTAGTCTTGATTGTGTACTTTCATAAAATACTTGCATCACATGTGTTTTTAAAATGATTGAGTACTTTTCACAAACAATTTGCTAATATTCCCATAATGAATATTTTATCAAACTTGTTACACACAACTGAATACACCAGAAATGGAAGAGATAATATGGAACTTTATTATGAAATTTTGAGCACACAATACAAAGTCTATGGTTGTTGTAGCAGTTGTAACATATCAACCAAACACACAAAATTGTAAATAAAAAACCCTATATAGTTCCTTGAACTCTTATAGAAGATGGTACGATCCTTCTAGTTTCTACCAAGCCACTAAACAAATCCCACCAAGTGGTTGTTTCCCTGTCATAGCAGACTGACTCATGTCCACGACTTCTATCTACTTCGGTACTAAATTTAGTGATCTGAACACTGCACCTAAGCGTCTATGCACTTTTATTTACAGAGGTCCTTGCATGATGAGGATTGGTGACCAACTGTGCCTCTCAGGATGAGGTTTTTCAACCAACAAGGATGTTTCTGAAACCCTCCTAGTGGAAACTTCAATTTACAGGGATCCTCGTAGGACAAATTTGGGTGACAAGAAAGGCTTCACATGACCCTCATGTTCAACTAGTGAGGATTTTTATTGTCACACCTTCTTGAAACCATCCAGGAACCTGCAAAAAATGAGATCGGCCTCCTTCTGATAATTTCACAAGTCCCATGCACAAAGTCAATATACCTCCCCTTGAATACAAACCCCAAAATGAAGCTTCAATGGAAATCCTAGATGGATCCCTCTCTTGTCTAGCTAGGATGGATATTGCACCATCGAAACTAAACTGCAATGGTGGAATGGTTTCACTAAACCTTAAATAAACAATGACTCCAAGAGCACTCCAAAATGAGAGATCAAATCATAATGCCAAAATGGAGGTCTACCCCTCCTTTATCCTTCTTCCATGCCTTCTATAACTTTCCCCATTTTTTTATTAAATCAACTATGACCCTTATTCCCCTTTTACTTTAAGATTAAAAGTCACTTTAATAATCATTAAGTAACTTATTAATATAAGTTACTTTATTTCCTTAAAATCACTTTTAAAAACATAACATCTCCTCACTAAGTGACATTAAATGACCCATTTTGAAACCCTTTTTCTTCCCTAACAATCAAGGGAAGTCATTTCTATTGAAGAATAGGGGAACCAAAAAATGAGAACATGACAGGAATCCTTGACTTCACTTCAGCTGAAATCGAAGGATAAGGAAGAGAAAAAGATGGGGCCAAATAAGACTGAGAAAGCTTAACAAGGTCTGAATTAGAAGGGGATAACTTGCCCCTTAAGATGATATTTGCAGCAACACATTGTTCCAAATAAGAGTCCAATTTTGTGTCTGGCATGGGGGGATTCTACCCTTGCGGGATTGTTTCCACCGAAACCTTGGAAATTTTTACTCAAACCTTTTTCTTACAACTCACCTCTAGATACAACTTACTACATCGGTTATGTAAATGACCAACTTCATGAAAATCGAAGAACCTTAAAGGAAACCTCCACTAATATATTTTCTATATCCATAGGTCGAATTCGAATTGAACCCAGGTCGATCTATGATTAGCCTTAGTCTCCAAACTAGGCTCCAATCTACAAAATATCCCAATTTTATTACCAATGGCTATCAAATAAGGCTCAGTTTAGAAAACTAGCGGGAGCCTAGAAAGAATTTCCCATACCTACTAAACTTCCATCGGGGCCTGGGATAGATAAAAATACACTTCACACTTCTAGATATCTAACCCCAAAGGGTCCCATCTCCATTTTCCTCCCATAAATTTATCTACATCTTCTTTAGAAGAAAATTTGAGGCAAATCCAACCACGGACCAACACGTGAAAAGCGATGTATATCCTAGAATCCACAACCATTTGGAACACATCCACTGTTTGAGATATTTTTCATTTACAATATTCTTTAAAAACCAACAAACCAAGGTTTTTCCCACAACACTTGAAAGGTCTTCAAGATGCACGTCTTAACCTAAAACCATGGAGACGTTTTCATGTTGGGTGATGATACATATTTTTTGTTTTCCGAGATACCTTGAGCCAATAGTGTTGGAAATATTAATTACAAGTCGTGATCTTTACGCTTAATCCAACTCTATCTATCACAAGAAATAAGAGGCATTAGTTAGTCAGTCATAGAAAGGAGGAGTGTTAGAAGGAGCGATATTAAATAAACTGATATTTATATTTCTCGAGCTTTGTTATGCAGATAGAGTTAGTCGTATTTATTCTCGTCTTAAATGGTTGAGTCGGTTTACTTCTATAGGAAGTCTCATTCTTATTCTGTTTATTATTGAGTCTATAAAGAGTCAATACATATACATAGAGACATAGAGAGTGTTAGTTGATAGTTAGAAGAAACAACAACTATATAGAGAGTTGAAGAAGTATGAGAGCACAAGATCTATATTTTGTAAGTTTGTAGACATAGTTGGAACCGAAGATCGACACAATTTTGTATTCTATAACCACACATAACGCCGAATTTGGTAATATATTAAGTATTTTTGTTGATGTATTTCAGAGTTCTATTCTGTTCAAACACCTTCAAAATATCTTCTCTTTGTTTCTGCACAAGCTTAAGTTCATAGTTTGTGTGCTAAGTGTAGCACAATATTTCAGAAATTAATTTATTAAGTGTTATCTTCATAGCGCACAGTCTATTGAGCAGTTTGTGAATTATGTGGTAAGTCTTGAGAGTTCAACGACGAAGAATTTAACTACGTGGTCTTTGAAACTACGTTGTCCAGAGTTTGTCTACGTGTTGTAGATTCGAGATCTAGTATCAAAGAAGTTTTATCATAGAAGGTTGATCAAATCAATTCTTATCAGAGAAAGTTTCAAGAGAAACATCTCTATTGTAAGGTGAAATCATGGCTTCTATTTCAAATCTGCAGCCTCCCACTTTTACAGAAAAAAATTATGTGTTATGGTGCTTAACCATGAAGGAACTATTTTGGGGTCAATATGTATGGGAGATAGTCGAAAATGGCTACATGGAACCAAAGATCAGGCAACGTAGAATTACCTCACACACGCTTAGAAGGATGCTTTGAAAGATCAAAGGAAGAAGGATGGAAAGACAATGTTTTACATGCATCAAGCCATGCATGATAGCATAATCCCTAGAGTTGCATCAGAAAATCAAGCCAAAGAAGCATGGGACATATTGCAAACTTCTTATCAAGGTATGGCCAAATTCAATACTTCAAAAATACAAATTCTTAGAATATTTTTTGAAACTATGTCAATGAAAGACACATATTTAGTAGATTCCTATTACACCCATGTTATTGGACTGCTAAATCATATCAAGTCTCATGGAGAAACCATAGAGGATAGAAAGGTTGTTGAGAATCTACTTAGGATTCTTCCTCCTAAATTTGATACTCTTGTTGTGACTTTAGAAGAGAACAAATAACTAAGTTAGTTTAGCCTAGATGAGATGCAAGCCTCCCTCATTAATCATGAACATATATTGAATAGGTGAAATATGTCATTAGAAAACACATTTTCCATGCAGTCATATATAAGTCGTGGAAGAGGAAGGGGAAGAGCTAACTCTAGAGGTAGAGGAAGGATTTCTGGTAGAGGTGGATGCAGTAGCAGTCCTGCAAATACTGGTGGTAGAGGTCAAAATAAAAATACTAGTCAACTAAGCAGTCAAAGAATTGATAAGTCAAATAGTCAGTGCCATTATTGTAAAAAGTATGGACATTATGCATATGAATGTAGGAAGAGATAGTATAATCAGAACAAGCAAATTCAAGATCAGTCAAAAATTGCCAATACTCCCTCCAGTCCTATGTTTATGGAACGCGTTGAAGAAATTCCTATAGTCTCACCAATTGAATGCAATGTTTCTCAAGAAACTCCATGTGACATATGGTATTTAGATTTAGGTTGTAGTAATCAAATGACAAGAAAATTATAATTGTTTTTTAGTTTAGATAATTCAGTCCAAACCAAAGTTACACTTTGAATAGATATCCAAGTCACTGTCTTAGGTAAAGGCAGTATTGAAATTTTAACCAAACAATGAGAGAAACATGTTATTCCTGATGTATATTATGTTGCTAGCCTAAAACATAAATTGATGAGCATGGGACAACTATTACAAAAGGGATATAGAATCTACATGGAAAATAATCAATGTGTGATTTTGGACAGATGTCCAAGAACCCAACTTATAGTAAGAATTCAAATGATAAGTAACAAGATGTTCCCATTGACATTGAAGCCAACCACAAAGAGAAAAACAGTGCAAGTTTTCGGTGAAGCAAGAGTGTTAGGATATTTAGACACTTAGGAGTTAGTAAGATCTACTTGTTCTATTGTGTCGTTAGGTAAAAGTGTGTTTCTTTAGTATGCATTAGTATGCATTTGTAGTTAGGAAATACGACGGTCACGATATGTTCCTGACATAGAGTGATCTGACGGTTCATACTCTCCTCAATCTTAATGGCCATTGATCCGTGGCTTGACACCTGATTGGTCCATGATTTCTATTTAAAGAGCATGGAGGGTCATTTGCCGATGATCGATTGTGAGAAACTCTCTTGTAAAATCTCTCTGTAATCTTTTTCTTTGCAATAGTAAACTGCTCCAAGTGGTCGTGTTGGCTGGGGCCGTGGATGTTTCCTTGTAGGGGTTTTACCATGTGAAAACATCTGTGTGTTGATATTTGATCTGGTTATGTGAGTGGTTACTGAAGGTGGTCATCCTCTATTGGAATACATGTGTTGTCAAATATGGTATCAGAGCCTGTTTGAAGACTCACTCCTATTGAAGATCGAGATTGTGAAGCCGAGTTGCCTCATCTCCACTTTCTGTCATTTACGTACATTTTTGGGCTAAGAGTACTATTCCATTGTGTCTGTAACGCTCGTTTTAGTCAAGAACACTTTTCGTTTCACTTGAAAAGGTTTATGTTTGCCCAATATATGGTCATTACAGTCAGATCCGGAGGTATAAAGGTTGAATACGCATTTTTTAAATTTTTTGCAGAGTAGTATTTTGGTTTTGTTTTATCTATTTCCGGGTTGATACTCTTTTAGATATGCGTATTCTCTTTGTCCCATGCCCTGTGAAATCTTGGAAAATCAGAAACAGATAGGAAAAGGTGCATCTTCCAGGTAAGTTAACTTAGATTTAACCCTTGTTGTCATTGAGAAGAGAAATTGTTTTCTTGTGTGAAAATAATTTTTTTTATCACGCTCTTCAACAACAACACCCCAATCCTCCTTCTGAACACTACAATATGTTTTGCTAGATCATTTGATTAAAATTTTCCTTATTAAGTAAGAGGTCTTGAGTTCAAGTCTCTCTTTTATTACCTTTTTTGAAAACTTTCATGCTAAAATTGTAAAGTGTATTTCACTTCAAGTATAAAAGTGAATCACTCTAAGTAGCTTTAATATTTTATTTTAGAGTTATTTATTTTGCATGCAACTTTTCTGTTATAAAGTAACTTCATTGTAAAAGTGATCCCCACTTCTCTTTATAAATGTGGGTCACTTCATAAAGCAACTTACACAATCACATGGTCATTTGGTTACCGATTGTGCCTTTTTTAAAAAGGGCATAACTCTAACATCGGAACTCTGTTTTCATTACCGGTTTTTTTTAAACCACATAACCTTTCGAGATTTTTCCATCTATATCATCATATTTAGTTTTTAAATTCACATTATCTGCATATTTCATATGGCTTCTACAAGTACTGTTTTGCTTATCACGGATCAACAACAACTGCTTCCAATGGAAATCTCATATGGAAGATTTATTAAGAAGTAAAGGCTTGTACCAAATTACCTTGGGAAAGGAAAAAGAACCCATTGATGCTAATAAGAAAGCCAAGTGGGATTATAGGAATGACAAAGCACATGGAATAATCAGAATTTCCATCTCTCCTGATTTAAGGTACCACCTTCAAGATATTGATGACCCCAAAGAAGCTTGGGACACGATTGAATATGTGTTTGGTAAACTCAATATTATTTGAGCACAAAAGTTAGAAAATCAAATACTGACCTTGAGTCCAAATGATTTTTCTTGCCTTGGAGACTATCTATCTAGGTTTAAAACACTCAGAATTTTATGTGAAGAATGTAAGATAAAGCTGGAGGAAGAGCGTTGCATCTATCTTATTCTTTCATAACTAGGTAGTGCATATTATGTGTTTGTATCTACCTTTTATGCCATGAGAGAGGCTCTAGGGGAAGAAGCTTATGAAAACTCTAGTCTTGAGTCATTTTCTGCTTCTTTGATTCGAGAGGAAGATAAGCTTGTACAATTTGGAGTGATTAACGCTACAGGTCCCTCCAATAAAGCCTTAGTTGCCCAACAGAAAGATAAACCCAAGTATCCCAAGAAGCAACATCCTTGCTACAACAACAGACAAAATAAGGGTTCCAAACCTGCTCAGACAACTTCAGCTCCTACTGGTGACAAAGGAGAAAAATATAAAAGTAAGAATACTAACAGACATTGCAACTTTTGTGATAAATATGGTCATGATGAGTACAAATGTTTCAAGAAGATGGAAGCTTTAGAAGCAATGATGAAGAAGCACATCATCAATATTGATTCTACTTCTTCTTCTCACGGACATGCACTATCTTCTTCTGGTTTCTCCTTCAATTCAAATTCTACTACTAGTTCTTCTTCTGATGAGTGGCTTATTGATTCAGGAGCATCTTATCATATGGCTAAGGATAAAGCCATATTTTCTGCTCTAAATGAATGTAACACCAAGAAAATATTTTTTGGTGATGATAGATCTCTTAGTGTTGTAGGATCTGGAACAATTCAAGTAGATAATGGTCATTTCAGTGATGTATTATGTGTTCCAAGTCTTTCTTGTAACCTTCTATCAGTGTATCAAATCACTCATTCAGGTGAAGGTAAAATTGTTGAGTTTTCACCTCACCAAGTTGTAATCAAGGATCTAAATGATCCTAAGCATGTTCTTGCAACTGGAATTGTTGATGATATTACCAGGTTGTACAAGTTTGAAAACTTTGGGTCATTATCTTTTTCATCAGTTTTTGTTGCTCGTAGTGATGACTTGAGAAAAATTTGGCATGAGCGGTTTGGTCATCTAAACTATCGCTCATTGCAAAAACTATGTAATCAACATATGGTGACTAGGCTTCCTCTTGTTTCATACAGAGATGGTGTTTTTTCCAGTTGTGTTCTCGGAAAACATCATCAGGACAGTTTTGACAAACGTTCCTCTTGGCATGCCTCGAGTCCTTTGCAGCTTGTTCACAGTGATTTGTGTGGTCCACTTTCTTCTCCTTTTTCTGGGTGCAAGTATTTCTTAACTTTCATTGATGAATTTTCCAGACGTACTTGGGTTTACTTCTTAAAACTCAAGAGTGAATTCTTTGACAAGTTTTTGGCCTACAAGGCCCTTGTAGAAAAGCAATCTAGACATCAAATTCAAAGGTTAAGAACACATAATGGAGGAGAATATGTGAACAATAAATTTACAAGCTACTGCACTACACATGGAATCCAAATGCAACACACTGTTCCATATACACCACAAAAAAATGGTGTTGCTGAGAGAAAGAATCGCACATTAAAAGAAATGGCTAATTGTATGATCCAATCTAAGGGATTAAGTCTAAAGTATTGGGCGGAAGCCATCAACTGTGCAAATTACATAGTAAATCACACTCGCACAAAGGCTCTTAAAAATATAACACCAGAAGAAGCTTGGATTAAAATTAAACCAGATGTAAGTCACTTCCGTGTATTTGGTAGTATAGCATGGGCTCACATTCCTGATGAGAAAAGGAAAGCATTGCATGCTAAAAGTGAGAAGTGTATATTTGTTGGTTATTCTGAAGATTTCAAAGATTACAGACTCCTTCAATAACATTGTAATGAAATTATTATTATAAGAGATGTTAAATTTGATGAAAATATCTTGGCCTGCGAGCCTAATTCGACGATTGTGCCTTCTTCGGCCTGCGAGCCATCTTTTGCATTTGTGCCTTCTTATGATCTGGTTTCTTCTTCAGATGATGAAATTGATCATGAAAATACACCTCCACCTACTCACCCTCCTCCAAATGAGTCCTTTGAACCAGAACCAACACCATCTCCACCGCTTCCTAGATGGGTCTATTCAACACGAGAAGCAGTTGGCGAGCTTGTCGGTGATCCTTCAGATCATCGTCATGCATGTTCACAGTTCCAATGAGCCTCTTCTCTTTTGGATCAAGTTTCAGAAACTCATGATCCAGAGACATTTGCAGAAGCTTCAGGTCATCCATATTGGGATACAACAATGAATGAAGATATCATTCTTTAATGGAAAACGATACTTGGGATCTTGTACCTCTTCCAAAAGGAAGAAAACTTGTTAGATGCAAATGGGTCTATAGAGCTAAGTATGCATCAGATGGAAGTGTTGAAAGACATAAGGCTCAGTTAGTTGCCAAAGGATTTTCCCAAGTTGAAGGAATTGACTATAATGAAATCTTTCCCCCTATAAAACAAATGAATTCCATCTGCCTTGTTCTTATCCTTGCTGCCTCACATAAATGGGAGGTCCATCAGATGGATGTTAAATCTACCTTCTTGCATGGAGAATTTCAATAATAAATCTACATGGAACAACCTCCTGGCTATGGCCAAAATGACTCTAGCTTGTTTGTCGCCTCAAGAAATCTCTTTATGGTCTCGAGCAAGCTCCCCGATCTTGGTATGCCAAAATGGATAGCTTTCTTATTGCCATCGGATTCTATAGATGCCATTCTTATCCTAATGTCTATACCAAGAAATTAGGAAGCCATCTCATAATCCTTGTCCTTTATGTTGATGACCTTATCCTTATTGGCAGTGACTCAAAATTTTTAAACCATGTGAAAACCAGCCTTAAGAAGAAATTTGAAATGACAGACTTAGGCTTTTTGCACTATTTCCTTGGCCTCCAAGTTTTGAAAATCAATGAAGGAAATTTTCTTTCCCAGTCTAAGTATGCTTGTGATCTTATTTGTCACTTTCACATGGATGATTGTAAACCAACCCCTTCTCCCTTCCATTCTAGAGTCAATCTTTCTTCCACCTGTACTTCTATTGAAGTTGATGCCACCCTGTACCGTTAATTAGTTGGCAGCCTCTTATACTTGACCCATACCCATCCTGATCTTTCCTTTGTTGTTGGTCTTGTTGCCCAGTATATGCAAACACCCCATGAAAGCCATTTGTAGTGTCCCCAAGGCCAAGCCCCGTTGTAAACCATGTTTGGAAAGGAATTGTAATTATGTTTTATAGGTTGGTGAGCCAAGTTCTTATAAGCTGGAGACTTATGTGTTTTTAGGCCAGGGAGCCTAAGTGTTGAAGGCCGAGAACTTGTTGTTGTATTTGTATGTATGCAGAACATTTAATAAAATATAAACACCGCCAGGTGTAGACCGACCACGATGAATGAGTGAAGGGGGACTGAGCATCCACAGAGTGGGAAAGGACTTAGGGGCTGGAAGGTGGGAAAGGGGCTAAGTGTTGAGCCTAGGGGCTAAGCCTAGGGGGGCTTAAGCCTGGGAATACTATTTTAATATTATTCCAAAAGATATGTGCATCATATGTTTTTATCCTAAGTCCTTTTGGAAGGACACGTGAATTCCCAAGTGGTGGGAGGAACGTGTGCTGGTGGAACGCATGCAGTTCCATCGGTGACAAGTGTCAACCCTGGTGCATGCGAATAAAATGGCCAGGGTGAGCTGTGAGAAGGTTCCATTCCATTCCACCGAATTTTCTGAACGCGTACGAAGCTCTGAGCAGTATGACTAACCCGACTCCTGTAAAGAACCTTCAGGAGACCCTGTGACTCGAAGGTCCATGTCTGATTCTGAGAAATCCCGTGCGTGTAACCCCAGCCTACGAGAACCCTGTGTTGATTTTGGGGAAGAGTATTGCTTGTTCGGGAAATCTGAGCAAGCCTATGCGAGCATTCCCTGTTCCGAAGCCGTGACTGTGAAGCCATCCTGTGATTTCCGAATCCAGTTTTTGGAAAGCCTGTGTCTGTTTTCCCGTGGGATTGTTGAGACTACGCAGTACTGGACTGCGTGAGGCTTGTTGGCCTGTGAGCGACTCCCTTCAGGTAAGAGAGTGTGCAGGGGAAGGAGAGAACTCCTGGAAGGAACCCTGTAGCTACCATAGAGCCCAGAGACTTCCGGCCCGGTCTGTTCCTATAACCCAAGGTAAGGGAGATTGGCAGCCGAAGGACTGTCCAGGTGACAGAGAAGGTACATTCTCCTGGGGTGGAATAGGCATGTGGGGAATGAGGGTCTGTGGGCAGTGAGCATGGGATATTCCTTGGAGAGAATCCCTTCCTTGTGGTTGTGTGTGACTGTTTTCCCTGTAAACTCAGCCTGAGCCTAGATTCCTTGCCTTGGGGTGGAGCTTAGTCCTAGCTCAGGGGTGACCCACTGCTGAGTTGATGAGCAGTGCGGTCTAAGGCTGGGAGGTTCGTGGAAGGCCTGCATTTGGTTGGTGGATCCCACCATTGTTACAAGATAAGTGTCTAACCATGTTTTATCACATTTTATCATGTCTCTACTGTAAATGTTATCATGTTTTCTGCTGTGTATACAAATTAATATGGAATGATATGGATTGTTTAATTATAGTAGTAATGATATGTTTTACTCTGAGTTAAATGTGTTTATTTGTTTAAATGCATTGGATATATGATATCTTTATGAGCTTTGTACAAATGGTGTGTAAAAATGGGTATCAGATCATGAGTAAGCCTAGAATTCCGAAATGGGTGTGCTACAAATTGGTATTAGAGTGCGAGTAAGCCCAGAATTCTGAAATGGGTGTGCTACAAATTGGTATCAGAGCGAGGTTTCGACACTGAGCCTAGATGGGCCAGTGGAGTGGTCTTTGGACCGAGAATGTGAAGGGAAATTGGGTCTGGAGGACCAATTTCAGACCTTGGTTTGTTCTAGAGTGTCAAGTAGTTGCTTGACCGTGCTTACGAACTTAGGAAGTATAGCGGCGAGTGAAACCGTAGCTGGTGTGGTCTATATCCACAGGGAGACAGGTCTATACAAAAATGGTGTTAGAACCTTAGGATCTGTTTGGGAGGGAAGGCGAGCCCTCGTGACCGTCGGATCTGGAAAAATGTGCGTAGGAATTAAAATTCCTTTTGAAATACATAGGAATGTGGAAATCGCGATATGCGAAATTCTGAATTGGTTAGGAATCGTCTGAGCCATCAGATCTCGATCAGAAAACCCGTCAGCCGTAGGATCTGTCGGTAGATGTCTGAAGGTTAAAACTCAGATACTAGGGGCGAAATCTCCGAAATAGATCTAGACCGTCTGAAAGACGGAGGACACGTGTCGTGAGATTTCCCATTTCAGAAAATCAGGAATCGCGATATCGAGAGTCACGAAGGAGGTCGGGAATTTTCATGGTAAAAGTCTCGGGAACGATCTGAGCCATCCATCAATTGGGACACGTGGGTGAGATAGGGATCCCATCGGCATATCGGGGTTCGACGTTTCACGAATCCTGAGGACATATGTGTTTCGGCATTGGAAAGTCCGAAACCCCGATAGGAGGTATGACTGTGGTCATATAAGGGGAGTTCGTGTGAACCATGAGTCTAGCCTGGAGGGCTAACGGGATTTAGAGTGCATCGGCATTTGGAAGCCCAAAACCCTGAAAGGATCGGGACTTTCCGTGGTGGAAACCCCAGAGGAGTCGCGGGCCGTCCGATTTGAGATGGCCACATGTTGAGAGATTACCCGTTTCAGAAAATCGGGGATTTGGGAGTTCCATTGACAAAGAATTCGGACTCTCGTCGTGATAAATCCCGACCATACTGTCGATACATTATCATGTGGCTAAGTCCCGATGAATGGACGAGATTCCTTTGGGGAATCTCTGGGTCTTTAACGACCGTCCGATGTGAGAAAGATCTGACCGTTGGATTTTTCTAGGAATGGATGTGGACACATGGAGATGTACCGTGTGTCAGAGGGTCGAAAAGAGAAGCGAGATTGGTGGGACCCTAATGATGTCACCGAATGTGATGAGGATCCTATGAAACGTGCCATGCACCACTTTGGTAAAGGGCGACAACTGTGTTGTAGACCCGAAGAATAAGGTAAAACAGAATTTCGGAAGTCGGGGGTTGGAAAGGAGAGTTAAACGGGAGTTCTCCAGTACCGAGACTCCGAAACCCCGAAACCCAAAGTCGTGAGGTACAAAAACCCGAAGTTCTGAAATCCTGAAGTGCCGAAAATGAAAGCTTCGAAAACACGGAAATTGCAGAGTCGAACGAGAGCTCAGAAAACCCATTGGAATCGAAATGTCTTTTGTTCTTGTTGGTATTAGTTATAAATGATGAAGATTGTTCCTGAAGGTTTAATGGCCTGATAAACTATGATTTTATTTTCACAGTGCGTGTGCAGAGTTCAACGGAGGTCAGGACTCCCGTTAACCAACGACTGAGTATGGAGTGGGGAAAGGTGCAGATTACCCCCAAAATAGAAGACAAACAGGAAGGAAAGGATGTTAACCTGGGAATCGAAGGATCAAACTCCAATGGGCATGGAAAAGAGAAGGATAAGGAAGGACACATAATGAAAATCATTGAAGGATTGCAAAGAGAGGCCCAAGCTCGCCGAGATGATAGCCGAAAGCTCATGAAAGTCAGGGATTGGCAGGGTGCATTAAACTTAAATTTTTTGAAGATCCTGGAAAGAATAGAGAAGAAACTCGAGAAGGGAAGAGAATCAAGTACGACGGAGAGTTGCAAAACCCATGAAAGAAGAAGAAGGTCGAGGAGCGGTAGCCGACATCTTAGTCGCTCCCAAAGACATTCTGACAGGAAGACACACAGTAGTTCAAGCCCATCCCCTACCAGAAAACATCAAAAATCTGGAAAGGAGTAATTGAAAGGAGAGATGAACAAGATTAAGCCTCCAACATTCGATGGAGAACATAAGAAGGAGGAAGATGTCGAGACCTGGTTGCTTGGCATGAAGAAATAATTCCAACTGCAGAATTATTCTGCCCATGCAGAAGGAAGAATT